>JAUYWI010069100.1:0-14614 GCA_034780595.1 Parotoplana pacifica | reverse complement strand
CAACACTTCGCGAAGGAACATTCGGGTTATTATAGGAGGCGACTGCTAGAGACGCCAGAGCAGACCGCCAATAGAAACACTGGCAACATGCAACTGATCCTGGCAGGAGACGTGGAAGAAAATCCAGGACCGAGAAGACATACATGCGACGCAGAAGGTCAAGAAGTATCCGAGGTTAAAGTGATACAATTGAATGTCGATGGCATCCGTACAAGGAAGACAGAGCTTGAGCACCTGTGTGAAGTGCACAAACTAGACATAGTGTGCATTCAAGAGACTAAGCTGCAGAAAAAGCACGTGTTCAAATTCATGGGTTATAATATCTTCAAGAAAGACCGTACTACCCCGAGGCAGTGAGACATACAACCATCATTGATCAAAATAGCGAAGATTTAAAAACCCTGATCAATAATGTCAAAAAGTAGGTCTTTATTTGAATGCTGATAAAACCAAAATAATGATAGTAGGCAAGGACACCAATAACACGACGACGATAACAATCGATTGCAAGCAATAAAGAGGGAGAACACGAAAAGAAATCAACCGTCTGATCGGTCTTTTGGTAATTGGCTCTCTAAAAAGAGGTCTGGAAAGATCATGGCATCACAAAAAACACGAAGATCCAAGTCATCAAGTTACTTGTCTTTTCAATTGTCATGTACGGTGCTGAAGGATGGATGATTAAAGAACAAGACAAACGTAAAATAAATGTTTTTGAGATGTGGGCATGGAGAAGACTCGTAGGAATTGCTTGGAAAGACAGAGTCACTATTGTCCGTATCTTTGAAACAATCAATTCCCCGACCCGCCTCCTCTCCAAAATTCCACGTGCGCAGTTAATTTATTTTGGTCACATTGATCGGCGGAATAATGACAACCTGGAGAAGACAATAATGATAGGTGTGGTCCCTGGCAACAGATCTCGTGGAAGGCCTCGTCAACAATGGAATGACGACATCTAACAGATCTTGAATGACTCAGTAGCCAACCTGATGTCGCAAACCAAGGACCGACAAAACTGGAATCATGCAGTCAAGATAGCCACACAGTATCGAAACCGGTCAACGTGACTCATTATCATCATCATTGATCTACCCATCTATTAAGTTAACTTTAACCATATCAAATATACAAAACGCATACAGAATCTTGTTTTCGTTCTTTTTTGTATTGGTCGTTCATTAGTTACCAATTCATACATTCATTTTAAAAACATTCTTTTTTTTTACTTTTGTTTATTTATTAATCAGATTCGAAAAAGAGAACGCTCCATATTTAAACAAACCAATTTCTACTACGCTCACAAGTACAGCTTCCTCCGTTTACTCAACCATGAAACGTTTGCAGAACAGTCTAAAGAATACATTGAGGGGCGGTGCTAAACACATTTGGATTATTCCCGATGAAAGCGTTGCTCCTCCTGAAGGCAGTAGAGGTAATAAGCAACGCAAGAAAGAAGGCAAGCGAAGACGTGGTGAGAAGAGGCGAAAGGGGCATAACAACCGGAGAAAATTTAGAGGGAAGAAAAAGCGACGCAAAGATAGAAGACTAGGACAAACTCAAAATCAGGTGAGTAGATATGCCAAATTTTAAGGTATTCCAATAAATTAGTCTCAATTTATGATTTATGAATGAGTTAGTATTTCGATTTTTACTAAGTATCTAAACAAATACCATAGAATTTTCAGATGTGGTTAAATTTCGGCAAAAAAAATTGGGAGTGAATGTTTTTTCTGACATTTTTAACCTATGTTTAGAATTTACATGTAGTTTAGAACATTTTCCTAGGTTAATAAAATAATTAGTGAACATTACCAAGTTATTCCCTCTTATTGCTTTCAAGTTACATCTTATGGAAGAATCAATAATTTCAAAAACCCAAATTATATTTATGTCTACCTAATATTAATCAATATTTGACCTCAAAAGCTTTTTGTTTGTAAAAAAAGGTATGTGTTATTTTGTTATATTGATAGCAAATTTCATCAGTTGAGGCTTCTTCAAGCAGTTCACTATTTTTCTCAACTCCTTGTGAATACGAGTCATTAAGTAGTGGTTGTGATAGAAGAATTGGTATTTTGTTGTTGTTTATTTGTTGACAATATTTATGCTTTCCAACATATTCTACAGCAGGTGCTTCCATCTGAGATAAGTCCTGCTCAGAAGTTGAATGGTGCTCGTTCTCGTCGAATCAGACATGCGGAAAAGGTTTGTTATGCACAGAAGGCAATTGGGTCTGGAAACAGAGAGAAATTGGCCTCTTTACTCTCCGCCGTCTAACAATAATTGAGAAAATTAAGATACCTTTAATGAAATTTAAAATCTTTCGTAATTAAATTTTAGACTCGTTCACCGATTGCAACTTAAAAGCTTGCTTGCCCCATGTTAAACGACCATGCAATATTTTATTTAAAACGTGTTGCATGCAATATCCCTCTAAAAATAAAATAGAATTTAAAATTTAGAATTGTTTTAAATATATGTAGAAGCAATTGTTGATTCGTGTGAACAGGGTGGTCTTTAGCTACTCAAACAGAGTAGAAAAGGTGGGCTAATTCATGAAACAATCAGTTTACCGTTTGAAAGTATGTATCTTTGAATGTATATAATGAAAAGATTTTTTTTTAATGTGCTTTGACCAATTAAAACTACATTTTATGTTTAAATACAATGTAGTAAAAATATAGACTTTTCAATACGGTTTTCAAATCCGAGTAGAATTATTTCAAAGTGCACAAACATACACATTTATTCAGAGTAAAGAGTTTAATTTCTGTATAATTGTGCTCTATTTTAGATGCTCTTTGATTTCATTATACTTACCTTCGTTTGCTGTTTCGATTTCTAATAATAGCTTCAGTGATTATTATTTTTATCTCTTCAATAATATATTCATAATTATGTAGATAATATTGATGCCTGCTACTACAATTGGTACTGAGACAGACTAGCCCATCTGTGGCAGTATTTAGTTTACAGGCGATACATAATATGTACTTATTAGCTCATGCTTCTGACTAATAACTCATTTTCTTCCATTTTCAACTAATTTTCTGTGCGATGCAAGTAGTTAGGTGACTTAGTCAGAATTTAGTGACACGTCTGATAAAAGCACCAAATTTTATCAAACATTAGGTGACCAAACAGGCTTTAAAATTGGCGCTTGCTCCATCATTTTTTTCCTTTTGGGTTCAGTTGGCGAAAAATCAGAGGAGAAGTGTATTTTTGTTAAAGTAATTCAACATATCGAATTCTATTGGAAGAAGTTGAATCTAATGATTCAAGTCTTCTGATTCATATTTTCAGGCGGACTGCTCGTAAATACATAGAGCTCATAAATATAAATGTTGTCGAAAATACTATGTATGTATGCTTCATTTTATTTGCAACAGTTTGAATCTAAATAAATTATAGTTTATTATTTAAATACGATTTAGTGTTCTCAATAATTTAATGACATATTCTACTTAATTTATTTAAATAGAGATGATATTCGGTTCTTGGTTGAATAAAAATCCATTTATGTATGATTAAAATTGTTTGACACTTATCTTTTTTTAAATATAATTAAATGTTGGACTTTAATTTTAAAAACTATGATGGTTGTTAATTTGCATTATTAATTAAAAGTTGATGTACAATATTTTCAGATAAATCTCCGTTAAAAAAATGTTTTTGATAAATTTTAATCTATGATTTTGAATTCTCGGCTTTTAATCCCATAATTTCCCTCTTTTTACTCTGAATATTATCAACTTTTAAGTAATAATGCAAATTAACAAACATTATTTATTTATATTTTTAAAAGAGATAAGTGTCAAGCAATTTTAATAATATTATTTCAAGTACTCAACTATATGAAATCGCACATAAATGGAGTTTCATTCAAACGGTATATTTTTAAATATAGCAAACGGTACCTTGAACTAAACTAAGAATTGGAATACTATCTATGTATATTTAACCTTTGAAAGGCACAGTTAGTGACACAGTGTCCCATCCGTCCTTGGACATTCAATATCAGGCGTATAAAACCATCTACACAGCTGCTGTGACTTTTCCTATTATGATGTGAATAAACAGCCTGCCTCATATATAGTCGAACGATATTGTACGTGCGCAGCAGAGCCAATCAAAATGAAATATAAAATAGAATGTTAGTAATATCATTCAGAGACGAAATGCTGCTCCATTGATTACAAGACCGCCATCGCCAAATTACTACACCACCAGTGGATGAAGAATTGGAAGCTGTAGATAATTCAAGTGAATCAGAAATAGATGAAGTTAAAGAACAAAATGAATCTGAAAGTGCCAGTGATGAGGGTATTCCTATGAATTTAGAAAATGAAACTCCTGAACTTTATGTGGGAAGAAACAATTTTCAAACTTGCCGACCTGGCGCATATTGCACGATTGATCTACAATAATTGGATTTATAGGAAAGTGTTCTTTTAGAGTATACATGCCTAATAAGTCCAATCGATATGCCATGAAGGTCTGAATTTAGCAGATTGTCGTAATTCTTATGTGGAAATTTACCATAAACTGGCCTTGCCCGAGTAGTTGAGAATCCAACAGTTCTACTCTCTCACTTTGGCCTTAATGTTACTGTGGATACTTTTTTAGCTTCATACCCCTGATAAAGCGATATTGAACAAACAAAGTACACTCATTGGAACAGTGAAAGCAAATAAACCCGAAATTCTATCTTGCTTTCAGAAAGACACTCGGCGTGAACTGCATGGCTGTTTCTTCGATTTCAAGGACAAATTCACACTTTGCTGTTATGTCCCTAAGAATGGCAAAACTGTTTTGCTTCTTACTTCACCGTCACAATCTAATGTAATATCTGATCGTGAGGACCAAAGCCTGATTCTGGAGCACAATGCAAGAAAATATGCAGTAGATGTCTACGACCAAATGATAACCAATTATACTTGCTATAGGCAAACACGACGTTGGCCCAACAAGGTCTTCTTCAACTGCTTAGATATTAGGGCATTCAATACATTTGTTATACGGATATAAAAAATCCTGGTTGGAAGCAAAGAACGCAACATGCACGCCGCTTTTATCTTCGAGATTTTTCAGTTGAATTGATAAGACCACACATGGAAAGACGTATACAGATTCCAACTCTACGACAAAAACTTTGTGAAGCTCCACAAATAGGTGCTGTCATTGACGGGGGGAATGTCAGAGGAAGGTGTCATATGTGCAATACTGGAAAATGAACCCGTGTTCAATGCTCCCAGTGTCACCAAATTGTGTGCCAAGATCAGTACAGAAAAATTGTTACCTGTGAGACTTGCATGCAATAAACTTAATCTGTACTTCCGTTTCTACATAATATATTTGCTATGTAGTGCAATACATTTTGACTACAATATAGCAAATTTGTATACTGTTACTTATTCTTTACACTGCAGGAAGCTTGTTAAAATAAAAATATTATGTCATAATAACTTTTTTGTTTTATGGTGGGACAGATTGTTCCTAACTGAGGGGTTTGCACCGTCCTAGGGTTAAATAAATAGAGTAGAATATCCCATAATACTCAATATATTATCGAGAACAGCAAATCGTTTTTAAATAGTAAATTATAATTTATTTAGTTTCACACTGGCATAAATCAGTTTGAAACTAAATAAAATATAATTTACTATTTAAAAACAATTTGATGTTCTCGATAATATGTTGAGTATTATGGGATGTCGCATAAAATTTTTTTTTCCGATATAAAATTTTCTTTATATTTATAAGCAGTTCACCTGAAAAGATAAATTAGAAGATTTGAATTATTTAAACAAAAATGTACTTTCTCCTTATTTTAGCCATATCTATGGCTAAAGCATCTGGATCCAAAAGGATGGAGCATAGACAATTTTTGAAGCCTATATAAAAGGTCACATAATTGTTGACAACTTTTGGTGCTTTTATCTTTTTTTCTAACTAAGTCACCTAACTATAGACTATTTTAATAACTTAACTTTTATTGTATTGTGGGCTGCTTTGGTGAAAATAACTAGAGAGCTAAAAGCTGACCATTTCAATCTAGTAGACTTTTTATTTTAATTGCTTTATCATTTAGGTTTGCTTAGTTTTGAGCAAATGGTTAAATACTTCCTTGTTACCACTTTGCTAATGGTTTGGATTCTCGATGTGGACTGCTGAGAAGTGTCCCAGAAAGGACATACTAAATGCGATGTTAATTCTGCATAGATATTTGATTCTTTTACAAATCTGTGATTTGCCAAAAAATTGATAACAAATTGTTTTTGCTGTAGATTTTCTATAATTTACTTTAGATTCATTTTCCATTAGACCTTGGCTTCTCTCGTTTTACCTATGCCTCCATTTTTTTATATCTTCGAGTGTTTTAATTTTTCTATAAGCACAATGTTTTGGGTGTTTTTCATTTTTAGTTTGAAGGTAAAGAACTCTTCGGATGGAAACAAAAGCTTAACCGCCCAGGTTTGATAGCCGTGGATAAACTACCAAATGGATGGACTGAGGTAATATCAAATAATAAAATATATGATGCAGAATAAGTGTTATAGGTTACCACGACTTTTCCTAAAAAAGAAAATTCTAGAACAAAATACAATTTTTATTTACTTACATATCCGAAGAAATACCAAACCAATTCTAGGCGTTACCATCGACCGTGTTAAAGAGTGTTGTGTGTTTGGACACTGGATATTTAATCCAGAGGTGCCGGTTCTAACTTGACTGGCCATCTTATCATGCTTCAGCTTGGGTGTAGAACAAGATACACACGATCACATAGTTTTGATTTGATCTTGAAGGGATGTTGTATTTATCTTGAAGCCATATTTATATTTTACACATCTTTTGGTTGGATTACATTCATTTCTATGATGACTGATTTTATTTATTATTTTTATGTTTTCTGTAGTAAAGATTTATTCTACATATAAAGAAGGATGGTGGCAATTTTGAGAAAGAATGCCAGTCTATTTATATTTTAAACTGCTGTACCTACTAAAATCTGTTCTATTATTCTCTATATACCATGTTTCTTAAATGTGTTTTTTAAACCCTGTAAATATAGAAAAAGTCTAAAAAAAGTAGGAAGCCACAATGATACACACATAGATACTATAGATATCTATACAATTTAAAATCTATTGTTAAAACTATTATGAATACACTGTGGTAACACTAACACTGGAATAAATATGTTCGTATATTTTATGAAAGTAGGAGCTTTCTATACGATTTTTAAAAATACAAATACAAACAAAATATGTATAGAAAAAAAGCTAACTGCAATGCTAAATATCTAACTAGATATACAAAAATGGCAATTTAAACTAAAAAGCTTTTTAAAAAATTCATAATTGCATTTTTAAATCGCAGTTGGCTTCTTTTTTATTCTATCTTTTTTAGAAGAATGTTGCCATCTTCTTTTGTTTGAAATCTTAAACAGACAAGTTTCCTTATTAAAACCGTTTTGTAGGCATATGAAGCGAAATAAGAATCGTCTCTAATCTTATAATATATTTTTGTCATTAGCAGTTAACAATAATGAAAGAAAAGGTGAAATTGGGAAAATTAAAACAAAAAAGATTAATCTGTTACATTTTTTTTTATTCCTTCAAAATTGTTAACGATGGATACATTTTCCTTTATGGATGATACCTACGTCTGTCCTAAGCTGTGCTAGAATTGGGACAGCATCACGTAAGCAAGCCCGATGGTGTTGTAGGAGGAGAAAACAGATATCATGCATTTGTAGCAGGCGAAAAGCAATATTAGCTACTGCAAATCCCAGAGCAATTGTTTTTAATAAGTGATGTTGTTGGTAGGTATCTAAAATATTTATTGGTCTGTGCACAATAAAATGAAGCATAGCTACTCACATTGTTTAAACATAATTGCTGCTTTTGTTTTATTGCAGAATATCCATGAAATAGAAGGATATTTCCATTTTTATTTACTCTGAATGAAAGATAAATTAATCTATCCCTTTTGTATGGATCTATTAGCAACTATATTTTATCTGAATTAAGTAAAATCTATAACAACAAGACTATAAAAAAACATTAACCAAATATACTAGTTTCATTAAAGAATTAACTTTGAAAGAATATAATAAACCCATCTACATGCTATCGGTACTTTTCTATCTATTTCTATATGATATCCACCTTCTTTAAGATAAACTAAAATATGGGTTTACAGGTAATATAGTCTAGTTTAAGTTTATTAATTATATCGCATGGAAAAACTAATTGCATATTCTAAGGGTTTTCTTTTATTATAAAGATATTAAAGATACTGAAGTTGCGTGATAACGAGCCAGCCGTATTCCCTCTTGTATATAATCAACTTATCATATCGAATTATAGTTAACTAAACTTAAACTTTATATAATATTCGACATTTCATGAATAGTTATTCGCTTTTAGATAAACTTTTGCTGTACCGCCTGATCTGAAGAAGTCAAAAGTGCAGTTCTATCAGCGCGGTAAAAACCGACGGCTACATATAGCTAGCTATGGATTACCTATTTTAATTTACTTTTCAACTTTATAAAACACAATCATAATTTAAAAAGAACAAGCATATTAAATAAAATTAAAAAGTTCATTATAATATTATATCTGATCCACTTTTTCCCAAACAATATCCAATTAATTTGCCGCTTTTGAATAAAATAATCACAAAACTAAAAAGCTTAATTGCACGATACACTGTGACTATACATAGCAGTTAATATCTAATACCGTTTTCTTTGTTGGGTAGAGATATGCTTAACTACTGAAATACGAAAATGATACCTACATAACTAGTAATATTGTTTTTTACAGGTAGCATAATAGCAGGTTCATTGACTGTATGCTGCTGATCAGTAAATTGTGATTTATTTGATGATGACATCAGATGCTTTTATCTAAGATTTTTTTTCATTTCATTAATTATTCTACATTTATTGCGCAGAGCAGGAGATAAATACCTTTCCGGTATTACAGATTATCTAAAAAAATAATGAAAGTATCAGTAAATGTGAAAATTATTTATTGTAGAATTTGAAATTGTTTTCAGTTACTACCTACATAGATATTCGTTACCTATTGCAAATCCCTGTCGCAGCTTCGTTTGCAAAATTAATTAAATCAGAAGCTTCCTTTTATAACATGAATATATTTTCAACAGCAGCTCCGAAATGAAATTTTTCCTTCAGCAAAGTATATATTAGGCATATAAAATGTTCATTATTTATTAAATCAATTATGCAATAATTGAAAGGTGGACAATCTGAGTAAATTACAATGAGCCAAAGAAATGTTGCATTACCAAATATTTATTTTCTTGAAAAATGTGGCCGAGTAGGCTAAGGGGTTGGATTCTGGTTGGTGCGGATCCTCAGATCTTCATCCGGCGTGGGTTCGAATCCCGGAGGGGGCGAAATTTCAGTGGTCTACCTCCGGGGTTGAACTCTAGTTGAAAGCATAAAGATTGGCTTCAATAGCTGTCACTATCCCTCCTTTCTTATGGACAACGCAATCAATACACGGCCCCTAGTCCCCAGAGGCCTTTTGAACTTGGACTCCGGCGGCTTGATACGCAAAAGGCAGGGAGCCGTGTTTAGAATCACTGGATTAGTTAGGCCATCTAATGGAAACGAACTATGGTTTGGTATTTGGAACACGCGAAAGATGCAATGTGACGGAAACCTCGAAATAATTCAAGAAGAAATGAAGAAACACAAAATCAACCAACTAGTACTCAGCGAATTTAACAGCAACTGAATTGCGGCAAGAAGCAACAAAGAGTAGCAATCATAATCGAAGACACCATATTTGGAAAAGTGGCAGACGAACATACAAGTCTACACGCCAACATCACCACACAAAGATGACAAAATTGAAGAAATGTAGGATCAGATAGAAGATCTTATACGTGATAACTTAATTCTTATGGAAGGTTGGAATGCAGTCATTGGGAAAGGACGAGACGGTAAAGAAATTGGAGACTTTGGATTTGATACAAGAAACATAAGAGGACGACTCGTGGATTTCTGCAAACAACATCACATTACAACAAGATAACAGAAGACAATACACATGGAAGAGCCCTGGAGACATTTCTCGATATCAAATTGACTACATCGCAGTTCTTGAAAGATACAAAATAGCGTAAAGAAATCATCACAACTTAATAAGCATGAAGACAAATTTGAAGTTCAAGAAGAAAAAGTCGAGTAAACAACGAAAGAAAATACAAAGAAACAATATTATCAGTGGACAATTTAACACTCAGGTAGATGACAAATGAATGCATAGAAATTAAAGGAAAAACGGACTTAATGAATCGTAAAACCAAGAAATACACAGATTTCAAAATGCATTAGATGAAGGATACATTAATCAAAACAACTAAGGAAAGTTACTCACAAATGAAACTGAAATTAGAAACTGATGAAAAGAACACAACAAGAGAGAGAAACCATTCGACAACGTCAATGAAGGCATTAAGATAGGTGGTGAGTTAGTACAAGAACTACGATTTCCGGATGATCAAGGGACAACTGAACAGGGACTACAACAACTCATAAATAAAATCAACAATAAAGCTAAAAATTTAATACGAGGATCAACGTAAAGAGGACGAAGGTAATGAGAATATCAAGAATGGGAAACGAACAAGTCAACATTACTCTGAATGACCAACAAGTTAAAAAATTAAAATATTTGGAGACGCAAGATGAAATTCGAACTAGAACAGCAATGGAAAAGACAGCATTTACAAAAAGAGAACTTCTAACCAAGAGTCTTAAAGTAGAATTTAAGAAGAAAATAGTGGAGACATTAATCTGGAGCACATTTTTATATGGTTCTGAGACGTGGACACTACATGAAAGCAATAAGAAGAAAATAACCAAACGCCTCTAGAGTGTATACAGGGTAGTCAAAAAGTCCTTGGAATTAGAATGAGTTATATTATATTACAATTTATAAATTATAGATTAACAGATATACTTACTACAATGTAAAACAGATTAGCAGATATACCTACTACAATGTAAAACAGATTAGTTAAGTCTGAATAATATAATTTATTAGAAATTTACGTGTCAGGTGTACGCACATTTTTTTAGATTCCAAGGACTTTTTGACTACCCGGTATGATCCTACGTTTATAGAAAGCGTGTATAATCTTAAGTTCATAGAAAGTATATATATCATGCGTTTATATAAATGTGCACATGGCCTTACATTTATAAAAAGTGTATATAATCCTACGTTTATAGAAAATGTAAATAACCCTAAGAGTATGGCTAAAAAGAGCGTATATAGAGGTGCTAAAGTGCATACCGACACAGGTAATAGCTCACCTATTCAGCAACTGGTAGCCAATCCAATTGTAAGGAGAATGTTTCTCCCAGCCATTTGGATTTATAATTTCCAGATAAGCCAGCAAATCATGAAAATACAAAACAGCCAATAAGAGAGATATACAACTGGACCAATAGCAGTAAGGCCGGACTCGGATATAAAACAGTTCCTCGGATTCCAGTGTATTCTTAGTCAAGTCACTATGAATAGTTAACAAGTTGCTATCTACATGAAGGTTTGATTGCTTCATCTGAGAACTGGTCGATGGACGGCTTAATATACTCTCATTGGTGTCGATAGATTGAATTCTTTGGGTTCTCTCTATATGTTGAACAGAGGGTTGTTTCTTAATCGAACCATTACTACAGGTCAATGGTTCAACTTCTGATATAGGCTCCTCTATCGGCAACTCAATGGTAATACCGCATTCATTTACCTTAATATTACGCCAGTCTGCTAGCGAATTATGTGGACTATAGTCATGCTCCAGCTTGGTCGTATTTACAGGTTTAAAAAATTCGCCAAGCTCAGCACTGTTGGGCAGACATAAGGTCGACTGGGTCTCAGAGAGAATCATCGACGTTCTTTGCCACCTATCAATAGACTCTCTGGTTGCGTTATTTAGCTGTTCCTGTGCCGCATATGAGATGCTATGCATTGCCACATTGGTCCGTTTCAGGCCAAGGAACAAACAGGAGAAAGCCAAAGACACTGCCCAGACACAGTAAACTGCTACAAGGGAAACTGTGAGAGCTGGCAGAAAGGCAGCAGCTAGAGAGAGTACACAGGAGAAAATTGCCACTACAACTGTCAACTTTATAAACTGCATATGGCATCGCGAAGTGGAAAGTTTGTTAATGTTTAAAATGGCGATTTGGAAGTGGGCCAGAATACCCAACTGGCATGGCACTCCAAGATTCCAGAGAAGGCGTATGAGAAAAGTGTTTAAATTGGCAGGCGGTGTCAAGCCTTGCGGGGCCGAATCAAACGTCACCGATTGGAGGGGTTGAATGATCTGGATGTTATTATTGCTAAATGGAACATTGGTCAATGACAGGATACGAATTGCTATGTAGGCACACACAAGACACATGGACACTTTGACGAATTGCAGTTCGGGGTTGGCCGTGCAAATTGTTGCATTAGCGGACGCCCGTCGCTTCCCGTTGGCCTGTATTTGTATAGCCCACCAGGAAATGATGATTGAAGGCAAAACGCTGGCCAGTTGGTATATGTAAAGAGCCTCCTGGGCCGACTGTGTTGACAAAATATGACTTAATTTGGAGCTGTTGTTGTAAAACAGACGTCGGTAATCCTGCTCAAAAAAATAAATGGTCATTATAGGGTGATACAAGAAACTAAACCTAGAAGAAAATACACGAACTTGAAAGATCAGTTTAAGTTTTCAGAGCTACACCGGCAACTAGAGATCAATACATGAACAGTCAAATATAGGTAGAGATTTAAAAAAATAATCAGAATATTTTCCAGCTGAATGGCTGACTTGCATGACAATGGCACATTGTTATTTTGCCTCCAGCAATGCCAAACGAGACAATTTCATGCCTCAGAATCATATCAGATATAGTAGGTGGGTTAATCAGCTTCCGAAACGCAATAAAAGAGACAATTGCTGGCTATAGGTTGGCAAATACAGGCAATACAAAGATGAAGGGGAAAATGTCGTTTGTAATTAGCCAAGAAGGATACAGATCATAAAATCTCTCTCACAAACTATAGACAGAGGAGATTCTATAAGTTGTTTGTTTGGCATGCCTAACAGAGATACATACCTTGGTATATTTGATCCAAAAAAAACAAAAAAACTGACTGACTGAATGTATGTATGTATACTTGATAACCGATTAAATTCTGGAAACCTCGTTGTGGCTAGTTGAAAAATAAAGCAATTTGTAGATTGAGCTGTCTTTTTTTAAATTTGTATTTCCACTGGCAAAAGTACGGAAGAGGAAAGTGGCTGTGCAAGATAATTGCATTATGAATATATCCATGGACTATACCCCTATATAGCTCATATGTACATACATCAAATTATGATAAAGGCCTAATATGAATTTATAGGGTCTTGTGTTTTCATAGGAAAAAGTTAAATAGGTACATTCTTTAATATGCCGTGTGTATGTGGGTTATATCTATTCCTTTTTATTTGCATTCCTGGTATTTTAATTTTATGTCGTCTAATGGCATGGCTAAGTCAAGTAAGGATACGATCTATAGAAACCATCATCTAACTTGAAACCCATCAATCAATCAGCCTCGTCTAAATAAAAGTAAAAAAAAAACTACCCAGATGCCAATCATAATTATGTAAGCATTAATCGATCTGATATTACATCACTAATATGAACCCTAGTCTGCTGCGTTATATTGCTGTTAATAAATAAAAAAATAAAAAAAACATAAATCGTATGTGTAACATGCATAGACGAAAGTCAGAAAAAAGAAAATACAATGCCCTGAGTTTTAAATAGCATAGTGTTGGTCCAGGAAAAGAGTCTACAATTTTTTTTAAAATTCCGTATAGTTTAATTTTTCACTATTTCGGCATATAAATAGCCATAGTTGGATGACTTGGATCACTTTTGACGTATAAATCGAGCAATTCTAATTTGGAAAAAAGGGGGCTATATTAAATTCAGTTTTAATTTAGTAAATATACCCTGGCAACCACCTAGGAACGAGAAATATGTGTTAGTAATGTAAATCAAAACTTCACCGATTTAAGTGAAATTTGGCACAATGAACCAGAATAAAACTACATAGATGCAGTTTGCAACAATGGTTCATGAGACACACCTTTTAAAGTTATAAAATAAACATAAAATTTGCAGTTTCTGTTAAGTTATGGAGCACATATTTTTATGAAAATGTGAATGGTTTTCTAAGTAGTAAAAATAGATTTTCTACTAAAAGCTATGGAGTTATAATTTATGAATGAAACAAAATTTAATTAATTAAGATTGGCCAAAAAGGCCCGAAAGATGGTTCGCTCTCCCAAAACAAATTCCAAATGAATTTAAATATAATATTAGCTATGGTATTTAGGTTGGTATGACTCTAAATAGATATTATTAAGTGTTAGCTATTTCAGTATATACATGAATTAAATTATTTTTTTACAGTGAAAAAAACTAAGTAAATTAACGATCTTTTTTCTAAATAGTCATAGAAATCTGAACTTTTCAATACAAAAAGTAGTACTTTTTGTTACACTTTATACTTTT
>JAUYWI010069089.1:0-14616 GCA_034780595.1 Parotoplana pacifica | reverse complement strand
TGAAGAACCAATATGACAAATAATACCAAAAATATCATAATTGTGGTTATTATAAGAAATGTTATTAGGAACAACGATATTACTGCAGTTTTTAGTAAGTCTACCAGAACAAGTACTACCAAATTTGTTGATTAAAATAGTTACATTCTGGGAAAATGGATAGTATTAGAGTTGTTTTACTTCCATCATTTATCAAACATGAATTTTCACTTGTCCAGTTGTCACCTTTTTTTATAAAGTAACTACAAAATATGTTCTTCAGAGTTGCGGTCCAAATTATAGAAACTCCATAGCGGTAAAGAACCGGGCGCCTGAACAATTGGAAATAAAAAAAACGTCGAGTTGGTGAACTGTCAACTTGACGAAATGGAACTTAGAGTCATCAACAAATCCTGTTATAGTTCACCTACATATGTCAGACTGTGCAGCAACCCAAGACAATTGTGACTATGACAACTGCCTATAAACAGGAATTTGGGTTCACAAATGTCACCAATTTGCAATGTGTTAGAATTATTCTTTCTCGGGAATTCGATACCTCTATGTATCTATCTAGAGTTCTTCTATGTAATCTCTATAAACAGATATATTTGGACACCCACTAACGATGCTTATCCACCCCCTTTGTATAACCAATTCGGTAAAGATAACATTATCAATAGAAAATATAACCGAGAAGATGCCTGCGATCCCATCACTTGGCTTTTTAATCATTTTAGTAAAATCACTTCTGAATTATTTCAACAGGTTTTCACCAGCACAATCGAATGCTCCTTCTGTAAATCAGTTTCCAATAATCAAATTGAAAAATCGTGGTTTATTCCGATTTATTTAGGGAACAGCATTACCTCGATACAAAACAGCATCACAACAATCCTCGCACTCTTGAAGACTGGGTCTGTAGCAATTGTTCTCAATCTGGCAAAAGTTCACTCAATATATGAAAACTCCAAAATGCATTCTGTTTCAAATTATTCGTTTCAGACAATTTCTAAAAACACAATCTCTATTTCTCAATGAAATCATCCAATTGAAACAAATATATTACACACTTCCAGGCACAATAAACCATCACTGCTGTTCGACCACTTCTGGACATGACACTGTTGATCTTTTACAAAACCCAATTTCGCTTAATTTTGATGACTTACGCACAAATTTCTATAATCCTCAATTAGAAAACAATAAATCATCCAACATTATTCTTTATAGTAAAATTTAAGTTGATTTCTATCATTTTCAATGCCCTTTTTATTTTTTCCATTATTGATTTTCCTTTTCTATATTTTTGTATAAAAAAATTGATAAACCAAAACCAAGTTCGAGCATATTTTTTATTTTTCTTAGTGATTTCAGCCAAAGTGTTTGGCATATCTCAACACAAAAACATTGAAATTGTTACAAAGACAATTACAGATCCTGATATGTGTCACCCAAATCTTTGAAAACAGATTACATTTCCAAAACCACCACCTGAATCTATTTGACACGTCTGACAGGTATATACATCCATAAGTCCATATATACATCGTCGAGAATATATCAAAACGTCGTATCTCTAAAACTGTTACATCTCGATCAGTACATAAAGATGCTATAAAATCAATTATTTATCATTTCCCAGATTTGAAATTTATGTGTTTTACTAGCACTGAAGATAGAATATTAGTGAAATCTGTTCTTAAACAATCAGTACTATAGAATTAAAAATTAAAACCAACCTAGTCAAAAGCATTTAAAAATTGAGATACGACAGTTGAATACATCCATGATGACCATGCCTTTGGAATAAATAAGGTTCACCTTTAAGGTAGGTACTCAAATAGATATTTATCACCATGTTTGACAAGGCAATAAATAAATTAAGAAGACATAATACGGGTATAGATAGTCCACCTATTTAAACAACAATATTAACTTTGAAGTTAAAATCGAACTAAATAATTGCTGTTCACGTGTTCAAAACAACTGACAAAAATCACTTCTTAACCATTGTTCTCTAAAAATAAAATGATCCATAGATGGCCTAAACAACTACCTCTGTAGAATGTATTTATAATAACCGACTTACACTTGAGTAGGCCATTAACAGAGGTACTGATTTACATATCTACAAAGTAATCTAAGCATTACCTTTGAAATACTTCTTGATCTTTGTGCCTTCTATCTTCAATTTGACTGGCTCGATTGAATAAGGAGAGGCCAGATATTTTTCCAAAGAGCGACTGAACTTAATCAACTGCATCTTGGAATCTGCAGAACCATGATCCTCTGAGAAAAATAATTCACATATTTAGTTCATTCATAAATAGCTAAAAATACTAAAAGATATTTTAACATTACACGTTATAAAATCAATTATTGCACATTATTACCAAGCGAATTTAAATTAACAATAAATTAAATATAATTAATAACATCAATATTAGCAGGAAATATATTTCTATACTAGATTAAGTGCATTTGTCTCTCATCAGTACAAAGTGGGTTTCGAAACAAAGGACTTGATTAAATTGATCCATATTTGATCCATTTTTTTGTTAAAAATAGCACAAAATTGTAAAATATTATTCTGGTACATAAAAACCAGAATAGCACCTGCAATTTGGAATAGCCTTGAAGATGGTGTACAGAATGTATGCCTTTATATTATTTATAGTATCCACTTTGAATGCATGATACTGATAATATGGCATATCCATAATCTATCAGGTTCATTAAAATAATTGGATTGTAAAAAAAGTATTGTAATACACTAATCTCAAAAATCGGAAATATTTAAATTAAAAGCAATGCTGTTTATTTACATGGCATCAAGGTATAAGATCAATTAGACCAATAGGAAGATAGATTTAAATATGTCCATTCTTTTTGAGAATTTGTAGGTTTTAAACCATTCATACACACATACTGTAGCTATTTCTGCATGAGCTATAAATGTTCAAATAATTAATCAGTTATGCTTTTATATTATCTGTAAATTGTCTATCACACATTTTGAACCATCTTCATAAAAATAAAACGAAATACAGCCAACTTACTGGGGCTGAAGTTGGTGATAATGTGCCCCAGATTCTCAATTTCGTGTGCCAATCCCTGATTAATGTCTGACCATTGCAGATTCAGATCTGCTCCTTTGCTCATAGTCAGAATTGTAGGGGGATCTAGAGCAAAAGAAACAAAATACATAACCAGCAATGGTGGAAACTGGCAGGATAGGTACTTAGAGAATAAAGAAACCAAAAAGAATACAGGGCAGTTGCGGTAAACAATAAAAAGTATACACATTCTAGAGCTATAGTGCAGATAATGAGTACTCTGATAATCTTTGAATTAAAATAGCTCTTGATTGTGTTTTATAATCAGCTCTCTTCAGTTAGGTCAAAATGGAAAAAAATCAATCCTGAAGCCAAATAATGATAGAATTGACTAATAATGGTAGATACTTATATTGTAAACACTACATTTCTCAATATATATTCCAGGTTTTTACACTACTTAAGAGCAAAACATCAATACCCAACTTCTACTTTGCATTGCACATGACTCTTGAATCGGGTTTCATTAATTTCCTGCAAGTTGTGCAGTATAAATGAAAATCCTATATGTATTTAGTCATGAATAATAGAACATTTAATTCCTGATAAATATAAAAAATCTACTGGAATGCCTACATATTTCAATTTGGCATGTCTAATAGATTAGATTTTTATTTAAAAAATCATAGCTACTTATTCTGATTTTTAAATAAGTAGTTAAATATGTCTGATAGAAAAAAAGTGAGGAAAAAAAGAGGCAGGTAAATATTTTAAGCATTGCACTGGAGACTGCTCAAAGGAAATCAAAAGAAAGATTGACATGGCCAATAAGAAGGTGAGAAAGCTGAATATGATATGGAAAGATAGAAACATTACCAAAGAACTGAAGAAGAAAATCATGAAGATACTGGTATGATCCATATTTTGTATGGTGTGAAGGTTGGACTTTAAAAAAGTCTGATAAAAACAGAATTGAGGCTTTTGAAATGTGGTGCTGGAGGGAAATATTAAATGTATCCAGGAAAGAACATCATTCCAATGACTATGTGCTAGCGGAAATTGAGGTATCAAGAGAACTATTGCTTGTGTTGTAAAGACAAACTCTTCAGTCACATGACAAGAGGTAGTGTGGGTGATGTAGAGATGAAAGTTTTAGAGGGCAGCATGGGTGCACCAAAAAACAGTGGTTCAACAACATCAAAGAATGGACAGGCCTCTACTACCAAGAATGCAAAGAAAAGACACAAAATTGTCAAGAATGGAGAAGAATCTCTTTCAAATGGACATCTGATGTTTCCAACCCTCATCCAGAAAGTAACTAACGAGCCATGTTATTATTTAAAATAATTCTGTGGTAAAGAAACAACATCCACATATTACCTGGCTAATATGAAAGAACCAACCATTATATCAAATTTGGCCACTAGCACTCAATTAATCTGGTAATGAGAACATGAATTCTATGAAAATTAGTTTAAGCATTAGAAATTTATTTGTGGTACCTAAAAAGTCAAATGTTTAAATATTAATAAAAAGATATTTAAATAATATTCTTAACTAAAACAATGATAATATATATTTTAAAAAATAAACTTTAATCTGGCCATCATGTCTGATTTCTTCTTTTCAACATCAACTAAACATGATATTTGGAATTTTTATAAAAAATGTCAATAAAATATATTGAATAACCAAATATTATAAACTTTTTAATATAGCTACCCTCTCAAATATAAGGATAGCATTAGAAAAACAAATTCAATGCATATTGAAAAAGATACCATGAAAAGTAATATACTTGTGTACTAAACAAACATACAAATGTTAGATTACACATATTCAGAGTCATAGGGAGCCAAGTAAGGACTATAGGGAGGATGATTGAAAAGGTTCCATTAAAGTTCCTGCTGTAAAGTCAGGCATTGTCTTGATAGAGCAATACTCCTCTTTGTTTATTTACCAAGCATTAGTGGTGAAGATTTTGGTAGATATCTGTAAGTACTTCACATTGATTGTCTTTTTAGACATTTTAAAAAGTAATGCATTTTTTCAGATGTTATCATTATTTGTAGTCAACAAATGTAGTCAACAACTGGTCTTCCAGAATTCTGGGATAGTGCTGCACATAGTGGACGCCTTCAGTTTGGCCAATTGTGGTGAGTCTTTAGAGGTGAAGTCCCCCTACTGGCTAATATTTTGCATTGACTACAAATATCATATTTAGTAGATGTTAGAAAGAAGGAAGTTATATACACTTCAAGTTACTTTTGGAACACCCCTTGTATATTTTGTATAAGTAGCCACTATTTTCTACTAAAATAAGAAATTTTACATGTCTGCTTTTTGGACTAATGTGTATGCACTTGTGATTAAGGAGTTGTCATTTGTTGGAGGTTGTTTTGCTAAAAACAAATTAATTTAATGTTGGAAAGTTTGGAAATGCCAAGAAGACTATTTGGACCAGAAACTGAATTTAGGTCTGTATTACATTTTGACTAGACTAGTATACCTTTGACCATTAAAGGTTTTGAGTTTATATGTTTTTGGTGTTAGACATTTTGGTCATCAACTGGTTTTGCACAGTAGATGTTTTAACCAGTAGCCCCCCCCCTTAATTGAATTAACAACCTAATTATTTTTTGGTAAAAACAGCATTTTTACTGTAGGAATATAAAAATTAAATCAAAAACCACTATTTTTATATGGAAATAGATCTTTGGTTGTTTCTAACACTATAAAATTTAACTTTTTAGTGGTATTTATAAAATTAATTGTTCTAACTGTAATAAATCATATAGGTGAAATAGATCATCACCTTCTATGTGCTTGTTGTTCATGCCATGGACATGGGTCATTCTATTGATTTTGCTAATACTTTTATGTTGTATAAATGTACTGATCTGAAAAGTTGACATATTTTAGAATCTGCTTTTATTATATGTAATTAAATTTGAATTTAAATAATGGTTTCTTTAATAAATGCACAACCCTCTAATGAATAATATTATCTGATCTCTAAATATTAGGTAACTTCAGCTTTCTAATGTTTTATTCCTGGATCTTTGGTTAGTTATGTATCATTTGTGCCAACAGAATGCAGAAATAACAACCATATTTCTTTTTGTGTATCTGATTCATCTGATAATAAGTTTTTTTGTTTCTTTATTTAACAGTGCACAATATTAATTTCTTGGGATAACATATATGTTGTAAATGCTAAACTATCTGCTGTTTCAACTTAATTGTTTATTTATGTTTATTAAATTTAACTTAAATTTTACAATGACTATAAACTAAGAGGTTTAAAAGATTGGTATCAATATTATTATGGTTTCCAAATAAAAATATTTTTAACCAGATTAATTGTTTTACTAAATTAGAGTATATAAATATAAAATGAACTAATATGAGACAATAGTAAAAATTTATGTTAATATACTTTCAAATAAATATTTTCTAATAATAAAAAATAAGTTGAGCTATTAAAATGAACTGAAATTATTGGGATTTCTTAAAATAAATTATTAAGTAAAAAATATTTTACTTTACTAATGGTTTTATAATTATTGTGACATAATATACTTTATTAACCAAATAAAATACATTAATTATAATGAAGTAGAATTAATAAGAGATGATAGTAAAAATTTATAATAATAGACTTTTAAATCTATATCCTTTAATAAAATACATAGAGGTAATTATAATAAACTAGAATTAATAGATAAAGATAACATTCATTAAAAAAAAATTATATAAAATCTGAAAAAATTAGATTTTTTAGTAGAAATTCTTATGATAAATTATACAATCTAATATAAAATAGATATTAAGCTTTAGTCTTGGCTTAGTTAGTGTGGTATTTTTCTATTCTTTAGTATTTAATTCAGTGGGTCATTCAATAGTTTGGATTGGAATCTAACTTGGACATAAAAAGGGGATGAGTTGGTCTAAATAGGATGACTTGGCATAAGATAAATTATAAGGATGAGTTGGTCAAGAAGACTGGTTTTTATTTATTATATTAGATGTGTATTAGTTTTTCTTTCTAACTATACTGTACATGGCAGATGGTCTATTTAAAAAAAACATCTGCCATGTGGCTAGGTATGGTGTTAGCCACATGGTGGATAGTATTTTTTAAAGGTCATCACTATTCGTTGAAAATCTCGATGAAAAAAACTGATCACTATTCGTCAAGAATCTCGATGAAAAAAACTGATCCCTATTCATCAAGAATGAATGTCGATGAATAAAAAATACTAAATATTTGGATATCTTCCATGATTAAAGTATATATTTTTGATACTGTTAAACATTATTCATTGAGAATGATTCTCTATGAATAAAACTGATCACTATTCATAGAGAATGATTTTCAACAAATAAAACTGATTACTATTCATCAAGAATGGATTATTTTTTGTTTTATTGATTTCTAATTATATTCAACTTTTAAGTATACTTTAATGGAATCTTATTAAGCTATATATTATTTTTTTCTTCTATTTAGCAGTTGAAATTTTTAATTCATTGTAAATCACTTTCCATAAATAGTATTAACTTTGATCATTGAAAATCATTCTCAACAAATAGTAATCAGTTTTATTCGTCGAGAATCATTCTCAACGAATAGTGATTGGTACAATTCGTCGAGATTCTCAATAAATAGATTTTACATTCTTTTTAAGAATGTCATTCATAAAGAAAATTATGAATAAATAAAATTGACATCCTGTTGTGTAAGCATATTTTCCTAAAAAATGTTTTGGGCAGCATCCCCCCACCCTTTCACTGTTCTATCCCATTACTATACTGGGCTAGTGTAGTGGCTACACCTGATGTTGATGAGGATGAGATCACATTTTAGCTATATTACATCAACTTTATTTACTGATAAAAACAAATTTAAAATACATGAATTCTAAAAAATTGGAATATTTCAACTAAATCAATTGTTTATTTTTTATTTATTTACAAAACTTTGCTGATACTGCTCAAACAGGCAGTGGCTATTGTTCCATGATGGAACAATAAGGCCTAAGGGTAAATGTTATTTAAAATACCGAACATGTAATAACAATTTTCATGGAATCATACTTTATATGTTTATATTGTATTATACTTTAAAAAATAAATAGGATTCCACGTTCTGATTTGACAATCTGTTGACTTTGTTATAATTAGCAATATTTAATTATTTTTTCAAATGAAAAATTTCAAATAATATTTACCATAAGGAACAACAAAGCTATCATTTATATATTTCGAATGAATAACTACTACAAGAGTAGTAAAGTAGAACGATTAATTTTTTCAGCCAATCAAATATTCCATGGAACAATAGCATCTAATTTACCCTTATTGTTCTGCCACTTTGGCTCAAACAAGGTATAGTAGAGTAGAGTATCTCTATAAAACCTATCTATAAAACAGACAAGTAATTGTAACTAGCTTCATCTGGTTGTCATATGACATCGATCTCTCTATACCTCGATGCCATGTAAATGGATGAAAATAAGCAGTAGTTCAATTTTTTTCATTCTTTTTAAGAATGTCATAAAGAAAATTATTCCTCAATATTCTGTAATTGAACCTACATGGAAAAACTGGGCCATTGAATCCCTAGATGTTTGTAGAGTTTGATAGAAGTGCTGCAAAAATTGTGTTCCGATTTCGTTAAAATTGGGAGGATATGAAGCAAAATTAAGCGTCATTCTTTAACTACACCGAATTCTTCCCAATCCAAACTGCTAAAAATTTGATTCTAAATAGATTTTAGTATTAAAATTATTTTAAACAAATTCTCGTATTCATAATTAATTTATGTGATGAATGTAAAAAACATTTTTAAACAACTACGTCGTCATCATTCAACATAAGTGTAAAACTCATAAAAATAAATCCATTAAATCTATTTTATCATTTTCATTACCATTTATCTCATTTTGTCACCATTATTACAATTTTTATTGCAACGATAAAAATTCTATCTCAGATGGAAAATGTCTAAAATTAAATGTATTTGAAAACAGGACATTTAATATTTTATCATATTTTTACTAAAAATATACGTGTAGAAGGAATGGTCAATTTCTAGGGAAACGTGAAAGAGGAAAACCATGAAAGGGGATGTTAGAAGAATTCAAACCAAACACCTATAGAAAATAGAAGGACCGGGCAGCTAACCGAGAAGGATGGAGAAAATTAATGCCATAGAATTGAACCTGCTTAATAACTGATTTGGTAGACCACTTTAGATAGATAGATATGGACTAATCAATATCAAGTTCTTAAATTATACCAATTATACCAATTTTAGACATAGACCATTGGAACAAATACACAACCATTTCCTCGAGTAAGAGAGCCTCGTTATAGGTTTCAATGATTTATATCTCATAATTGGCTTGTGAGCCAAGCTCTCATAACCTTGTATATAAAGAACTAAGTTCTCGGTAGCTCGCTAGAGCTAAATTAGAGAATTTGTTATACTATAATTCTTGATTCAATTATGAGAAGTTCTACCGCTAGAATCTTTTGGTTAATAAAATAAACAATTCAAATTATTTTTGATACTAATATTAGAAATCTACCACCCGACAAAACTTAATATTTCCAAAAAGCAGCAATGTATAAATAGTAGATTGTAAAAAAATATTTAAGCGAAATAATTATTAACTAATAGATTGACTTTAGGTAAAAATGAATTGTCTGTAAAATTCGTTTTTTCTAAAACTGAAAAAATTGTTCAAGAGAGATACATAATGCATTTTAGCTCAAAACTTGCAAGACAACATTTTTGACATTAATCAGGGAATACTTTAAGTACCTGACATTAATATTTTAGCCTAATCTAGACGTGGTGATAATGTTCTATTGGAGGTTGTAACCCCCTTGTTACATGTTTCAATATATTTCGAATTTTATTTTTATTTTATGTAATGACTGTTTAACTAAATTAAAAACTTAAATTAATTTTTTTCACAAATTTATAATCAAAATGTAGTTGGTAGGGAGGTACTATTTATATTATACAAAAATTGAATTAGAAATGACAAAAATCATTTGGAAGACTGTAAGAAAATTGTGCTAGGAGACTATTTATACCCATCATTAATTTGTCTATCACTTTATATCAAAGGATTTTTAGAAACAAAGTGTGTCCTGAATAAAATACCTAATTGTAAAAAGTTATATTTGTAATTAGTTTCAAATGTAAATAAAAATTATAAATACTTTCAAATTGTTGACTACAAAAATGGAACCACAAAGAAACTAATAATAGAGGTTGACCGACGTTGGTATTACCAAACCATTTTGTAGCAGATTGAAACAGGTATCTCTAACTAGCTGTGAAAGTATGGAAGGCCAGTTTTTAGAAAAATAATAATCTCGCCTATCGAAATTTTTAATGGTGTTATTATTAAGTAGGTACCTAGGCGTGATTACCAAGCTCCAAAATCTTTGAAAATTGCTTTGATTTGCATCAAATTTACACTACGGTTCACAAAATTTGAAATATTTTCTGAGCTTAAATTAGCTGTATAATAAAAACATCAAACTTCTTCTCATTGCCATTGCTTTTTGGATTAAATTGTATAGCATTTCTCTTTTAATCTTGTAGATTATTAAATAAAATTGAACTTATATGGTTGAATATAGTTGAACACCAATGCCTGTATTTTTATAAACAAAGTAAGTAATTCAAATTATTTACAAACTATATAACTATAGGGTTATCAAACATTCTTTGTGTTATGCATAGGGTTGATAATTTAGGCCTTTGAAAGTCATTAAGTAAATGTGAATTCATTGTACTAATAGCTAAATATTCATATTTATGTGTCATGATAATACATATATGTAGAAACATAGTAGCTTTGAAACAACATAAACATTCTGGAAATAAAGCATTTTAATTTCCTATGTTGGTTCAAATGAAGAGAACATTTTCCATCCACAAGAATGATTCACTGACCAATTTATCATGAAGGTCTTCGAAGAGTCAGGCACTTCTATCAGGTCAATATTGGGAATATTTAGGTATTAAACATATTAATCCTCATATGCTTATAAAACAAATTAACTGTTAAACCAATATTTTTGATTCTGTAATAGTAATTAAATATTAAATACTAATATAAAATGAAATTACGATATGATAACAAAATATTTTTAAATAAAATAAAAAAAATTTAATGACCCATATATTTATTTATTATAAAATAAAATAGTACGTCACTAAGGGGCAGGTCTCTGTGGAGGGAGAGACATTATGAAATTGAAGTTGTGCATTTTGAAATTGATAAAATCTTTACAGAAATGATAGTGTTGTAATTTTATATTAGAAAACAGTTATATGTACATAGATAGATTCAGAATTTTGATAGTCCGTTGGGGTCCATATATGGACCCGAAAATACAAATTAAATTTGATAAATTATAGTTTTATAAAAACATAAATAAGGTGGTATAGATATGCCTCTTAAATAAGTCAAAATCAACAAACAAATCAGCACAATAGAAATACAGATGACAATGAATAAATTGACAAATCATTGCAAACAAATTATAATATATAATGTATAGAATTGTAAATTAACAAACAAATTAGAACAGCAAAATAAATGGAAATGTCCTTTGTAATATCAAAAATGAGGTATTATGCATTAAGTTCTGGTTTCAGTAAACTGATAAATACATTTTCAATTAAGTTAAGTTTAGATACGGTAAATTTATGTAGTTTATACTATGTTATGCACTATTTTATCTTGTAACAAAATTTTAATTTATGTAACTCAGGATTTAAAGTTACTCCTCTCGATAAATTACATAAATTTACCGTATCTAAACTTAACTTTATTGAAAATGCATTTATCAGTTTACTGAAACCAGAACTTAATGCATAACACCTAATTTTTGATATCACAAAGGACATTTCCATTCATTTTTGCTGTTTTAATTAGTTTATTAAATTATAATTCTATATATTATATTTTATAATTTTTTGCAATGATTTGTCAATTTATTCATTGTCATCTTTATTTCTATTGTGTTGATTTGTTTGTTGATTTATGACTTATTCAGGAGGCAAATCTATTACCTTATGGTTTTATAAAACAATAATGTATCAATTTTTTTTATTTAATTTGAATAATTTTTTCAAACTATTTAATTTTGTGTAAACTGAAGAATAGCAACGCGTTTTTAAACAATTTTATTTTATTTCTCTATAGTTCAAAGTTTGGGTTTCTTTTACTAATTTAATATTACCACAACTGAGTACTTTTGTCAGTTTTCTATATATAAACATTTTAAAGTTCTCTTTAAGAGAAAATAAAAGTCTCAAGAGAACCTTTTCTTAATAGTTTCTTACATTTACGTATTTAATATGCATTTATTTAAAAGGGATATAAATGCTAAATGAGTATCTTAAACAAAATTACATTTTAAAATAGTAGCGCTAACAAAGTAGCTAATATAGCTAAATATTTATGTAGATGGTCAATGTTTTTAATTTTCTCAGTGTTTTCTTTACATAAAGTAACTCAATAACATGCACTCCATAATTTGAAAAGATATCCGACTACATATATGTATATTACAAAATACGTACCTACCTACTAGATTTGTCCAAATCTATTTCATTATTTCGAATGAATGTTTTCCAACTACAAAATGTCAGTAGAATGATCGTAATTAAAATATGTATTGTTTGATGCAACAGTGAAATATAATTCATTTCCCGAAAAGTAATGTAACTTAAAAGAATAGTGTTCCTAAAGACAAATCTTTAAGAACAATGTCTTTTAACAAGGAAATATCAAGCAGCAAAAACGTAAATGTTACAAACTGGAATACGTGATTGTTTTGTTTAGCATTTATATTTATTGCTGCTGTCAAACAGTTTCCACGTATGATATTAAAAACAACAAATTTTCGTAAACAGAAATCAGATTCTACTCAGCGGATCTTTCACAGATGCTACACAATTTTTTTAGTTGGTTCTCAAGTTGCAAACTGGTTAAAAATTGACATATTTAAATAAAAAACGTCAGACTGGTACCTAACTGTTCATCTTACTGTATTTGAAAATACTATTGATACCATTTTTTAGCCAAAATAAATCAATATTTTTGAAGAAAATCATTAAATGACTCTAAAATCCAAACCAAACATAATATCTTGCTTAATATTGAGATTTAGAATTAGGAAAGTATTAGAAATAATGTATTAAAAACTAGAAGCCTCACATATTTTAATACTGGTTTGTGAGCACCGCCATACCAGAGCAGGTGCATACAAATTGTTTTTTTAAAGTGCATTTTCTTATAAGTAAATGACTGTAAATGGTTTAAAATATTCTATTACGAGTTTCTAAATCACTAGTGATTCAAGAAGGATATAAATCAGTAAAGTGGATTTCAGAAAAATCGATTTTTAACACATCGACTAAGTCTATGCACAAAAATTCAATGACTCTAAAATGCAAATGAAACGTTCTAGTTAGCTCTAACCTGAAATTTACAAGACATTTAAAAAAGTTATAAAATTTTGATTTTCCTCACATTTATGTTCCCTAAGATATGAGGAAGACCACCATTACAATTAAAGTCAATCCACTAAAATGAAATTTTTAATAAAATGTATTTTATTGCAAGAAAATCACACAAAATAGTTTCTATTAGTTTTAAATGTGTTTCTAGATCGTTTTTAGTGGTTTTGGTTGAGTAAATTCAGTAAAATAGAATTTTTGAAAAATCCTTTTTTAATGCATTGACTGTGTGGGTCCTGGCTCGAAAATTAGTGGACGTCATCAATTTCATATTTTGTATAAAGCTATGACATTTCCACTTGCCACACTAATAGTATGTCAGAAAAGAATTACAAAATTTGAAGGCATTTAACTAAACCGTTATTTTTTATCATAAAATTAAACTGTTAATTTTTTACACAAAAAGTTTACTAACTTTTTTGGGGGGTTAATATGTTTTTTATGAAATTTTCTACAATGCTTAAAGATATTGTTTAACACATCTATAGCAAATGTTTAAAACATTCTGTCAATTTTTGTTTTAAATTTCGAATATAATTTTTTGGATTTGCTCTCAGAAATCAATATTTTCAAACATCTATAATACATACCTATATGTTATAGATACCAATTATGAACCACTTTTACTAAACAATAATTGCACGAATAAAATTTCTGTAAAGCATGGATCAATATTTTTTAATGAAAGTTTTACCATTTTTAGGACGTAGTTTGGCACACTAGTAACAAATGTTTTGAAGTTTGATTGGCTCTCAGGTTGACCTGGGCACAAAACTCAATATTTTCAAAACCCCGTTGAAGAATGAAGTGATTGTGATATATGAATTTACCAAATATGAACCACTATAACTACAAGAATACAATTGTGTAAAAATAAGTATTTTCAAAAACTGAACTAAATTGGATTAGGTGGGGTGGATTGGGTGGATTAGGTGGGTGGATTGGTAAAGTGGGGTAAAGTGGCCATACTTTTAAGGAAGCGTGTCAATTGTTAATTTTTTTAAACAATTTAATTGTTTC
>JAUYWI010069088.1:0-26137 GCA_034780595.1 Parotoplana pacifica | reverse complement strand
ATTATTTCTTGCATTAACTTTTTGGGATAGTTGTGATAGATGTTCCTTGTAGTTCAATATTTAGGGTTCTTACCAAAGGTGATAGTTTTATTGTGCTTACTGTTTTGTTAACGTTAAGTCGGAGTTTCCATTGTGTAAAGCTTACTTATAAAATGAAACAATAATATCTTACTACTAATTAGAATCAAGTAATAAATTTAATCTATTATAAAATAAGAGGCTCACGGTATTTTTATCATCAGGTAGCGACGATGTCGATGGATAATCAGGAGTAGGCATATAATCAGGAGTCGGGGTGAGCACTAGACGACCTTCCACGGCATCTTGCATTATGTCTAAGACAACACTGGGTACCGATGGAATCCGTGATTCTGATGACAAAACATCATCTATAATCAAATCCATTATCTGGTCGGCTTCCACATTCTCCTGTTCGGAACTTAAAGTTGACTAAAATGCATAAAAAAGAAAGAATCAGTTAAAATTGACTTTTTAAAATAATAAGAAAAATACGAAGCTCAAATGATAATCAACTAAGGCCATAATAATGGTTAAATAAAGTAACATATTCAAGATAACGGTAGTATGCAAGTTAATTATGGCATCTACGTGCAATTAGTTGAGATACAGTTAGATAGTTGTTAACTTTTATTATTATTATGCTGCTATATGCTTGGAGTTCACAAAAAAAGGATAATAAAAATTAAATTAATCTATGCATGCCTAATTCGACAAAAAATGGAATTTGTTTAATAACAATAATTTACAAAGTTCATAAATAACAAACGACCACAAGTGAAAGAAGTCTTTTAGAATTTACATATATGTTTGAATAATGATTACAAAACATACGCCTCTTGAAAGGTTAATTTAGCATTATATTTTAAGATATTATTATAACCAAAGTATCCATACTAGTCTGTGTAGCAAAAATATAAAAAATGTAAAATTTGCGAAACTCAAGCAAACATATTAATTTGAATTGAGATTTATAGATTGCAATGAAATGATACTTACCAGCCGTCAGAGTATCTGCATCATTCATAATTACCTTGGGTTCCTTTGGGTTTACTTCAAAAGATCTCATGCCATCTCGCCCGTCAACTAGAGTTCGGTTGTGGGTCGTCTGTACTTCTGAAGGTAACAGTTTTTGCTCCTCTTCAAAAAATCGAGAAACAATTCTACCAGGCCTGTCTTTTCTCACATTCTCCGCCCCACTAGTAACAATGCCCGAAACCACTCGTCGATTCACGTCTACTGGCCTCTCTGGTTGCCTTGTTGCTGGTTTGTTCGTCATCAAACTCTCAAATTTGGCAATGTTTGATCGAGCTTCTAACCTCGGCTCTTCTATCACACCTCCTGAAGTGGAGCTGACTTCTACTATGACAGACGTACTAGGTGGTGCAGCGATCTTAGAAGCTTTTGTAGCTGACGTTTTAAAATCAGCACTAGTCGCAATGCTGAATGGTCGCTGTTTTGCGGCAGGTTTAGGCAAAGTAGGTGGAACTTGCTGACCAATATGAGAGACTACAACCGGCTTTCTCAGTGTTACGGGTGGTAGTTGACTAGCTCTAGCTGAAGACGGTTCAGTACTTGAAAAATTATCATTTTTCACCTTCATGAGAGGAGCATCAGCCATGTCTGAAGTTGATTCCGTTGCAGCAGTTGGTGTTGTGGCATCTTCCAAGATCAACGCTGGTGGATTATTTTTCCTTTCCTGATCAGAAGATGACCTTAGATTAAATTCTAATGAGTCTGGAATTTTCTTATCAATCTGGATATGACCATCGGGTGAACGTCTGTCTCGATCTCCATTAGTTAAAATTGCAATAGGTGTTGTGCTGTCAATTTCTGTCGATTCCACACAGCTCTGCTGTCGTTGATTTCTTTCAATGACAGTGCGTCGCAGTGATGGTGAAGCTTCCAGGGACTGAGGTGACAGCAAAGACGGGGAGCTGCGACCAGAGTGAAGTGATTCGCGTGAGGAGTTCGAATCGCGGTTAAATTCAGCAAGCAAACTCTATTGTTAGTGATAGTACATCAGACGTGCACATTAGGTGTTAGAGAAACGATGAGCAATCAGATCAGCAAAAAGAAAAGAATAGATAAATAAAAATGTGTTAATCATCAGAGCAAGCAAATCAAACTAACAGCAGGTGTACAACTAATAATAAAGTAAACTAGTTAATGTCATATTGATATAAAAACTGAAGTGATAATAAATTGAATCCATGTATGTTATAAATTCTAAAGATCATAAAAAACATGGTGATCAAAGCATAATATGTCCGATTTCTGTGTTTTTCAAACTAAAATTAGCTTTAGATTAAGTAGAGAAAATAAAATTACTCAATTATACTGAATAGGTACTATTGTATGTCTTAGAAACATGAGCTGAAAATCAACAAGTAATTTAAAAGTATTTCTTTGTTAATGGAAACAAGTTTTGTAATTGATATCAACGAAATAAGCACATCATAGATATCAGTATCAGTAAAATGTTTATTGTAGACATTACGCTATTTAATTAATTATTTCAACATATAATTGTAATAAGTATTTGTTTCTTTAGGATACACATTATGATTCTATGTTTCACAAAGAAACATTAGTTTCATTTGTACAGAAAAAAATTAACAAAACAATTTTTTCACAAACAATAAAATGTAATTCAATTCGATTACCTACTTTACACCTATCTGTTTAAACACTAGGCAGTTCATTTTTATTAGATGCTTACTAACGGTTACCTGATGAGGACATAAAATTCAGCAGTAGGTACATAGTATATCATCCACAAATTTTAAACACAAACGGACAAATTACATTATGCCGCTCAGGAGAACCAATAATAATATTAATAATAATAACTACTTAGATATGTAATTCAAACTAAACTACGAAATCCATAAGATCTTGGTACAACTAAGATACGTTAAATTTTTATAGGTACATACTCATAGCTCTCTTCCATTTAAAGAATGACATAAAAAATCATATACATGTATCTCAGTTGAAATAAATTCATTAATTAGAACATACAAGCAAAAAGAACAGCTTAATTAAAAAGTTAGAACAATGAACCGCACTATAAATATGTTAACTAATTATTTAATTATAATTGGCATATGCTAATTCATTGCAAATAACATTGATGACCTTAGACAATTACCAAAAAGCAAATAAGTTCAAACATTAAAAAATATAATGATAATTCAATCGGATGTGCATGAGATGCAAAGAAGAAAATATAAGTCTAAAACATACACTTTATCGAATAAATAAATTTTACGTAGCTAGTGCTTCCTTTTTCAAAATGATCTCGAAACTTCTATAATATTTGCACCAATGTTACCCAACTCAGTCGAAATTAACAACACAATAATCTACCAAATTCTAATCGACTAGAAACAGGTATAGCGTCCAAGGCCTACAACTACAAACACTGAAGAAGTGGAAGTCAACCAAACAACGACAAAGATGCCATAACCGAACACCTTCTGAAAAGTATTAATGCCTACTATTGTTGAACTTCATTCCAAGACCATTTTGAAAAGTCTTGTATTTTAGTGACAAGATCTAACAAGACTAGCTATAAAAGAAAGAAACAAAAACGACTATACATATTAAACTAACTGATTGCTCGATAGCTAATTTTGTTGAACATTTTAAAATTGCCAATCATACCGATATCGCTCATAATAGCTACCATACACATTTAAACACATTCCAACAAGGATCAATCTAGATTTACATTACACACCGACATACTTAAGTAGACTAGCTTATCTTACTAAACATTTATTCATATAATAGGTTGAGCAGAATAGAAAGGTAATTACATGTCTATCAATCTTCATCTAGAGATTACTCATTGGAACAACAATCACACTGGATCATGGGTGTGGGTGCAAAAATATAATTATGTACTAATAATACATCGTAGGCTACAGCAAAATGGTTACTTCAGCAACTATATATTATACATGATCAAAGCAATTCTATGTACACAGTATAATCAAACAATATTTTAAAGTTCATAATAGTATTACTAACTACACCAGTTGTCTAAATAACAGGTCACTGTGCTTTTGTGTATCAATTTATAATTCAATCTTGTAGAAAGAACACAGTTGAGAGAGCTGAAATATGATTTATCAAAATAACGACATAGATTTATGAAAACAATGAAATGATTCCATACGCAGTCCAAATTATTAGTAAACTTTCGACTATCGGACGGATCCTCTGATGAGGGTATCAAAAACAATGACACCATGACCAGATCTAATGACAAACGGCAGATGATACTGCACAACCAGAGATGAGCATATCGTGTTGGAGGAAGGTGTTGAAATATTCAAGAACAGATCCCTATACAACACCGTTATGAGAATCGACCTGACCAGCCAGGCAGTCATCACTAAGATCCAGGAGGCCTCCGACAAGAATCAGGACACCCACGTCTGTACTATTTAAAACACCAAGAAACCCCTATAAAGTATGTCAGGTAAACTGGACGCTGCTGAGGCCAACAAACCAGAAGCAAAAGCATAACATCGGTTTCTACTCAATAGAAGTATACCGGAATTATTGTACAGCAGACAACAAGAAATGAAGTGTCATAGAAAATCTAGATTAAGACCTTAATAAACACAACAAAAAATTAGTGAATATGATTCTATCCTAAATCTGGATCTCTGTTTTCGATTAAAAATAGAAATTATAAAAGTGCAAAATCAAACCAATTTTTAAATTAAAACCAACGTCAAACACTAAAATCAATTTGTTTCCAAATGTAAGGAAAAGACAACTACCTCGTATGTACATATAAAACCAACATCAAAACCAAATTTATAATTAACAAATGGGTGTTTTCCCAAGTTGCTAACTAGGAATACCATACCAAGTATTCAATCTGGCAAACAAAACAAATATACCTAGTTTACAAATTGGATTAATCATACCAAATAACTAGACATAAATGAAAATTCAGTTAAATAAGTATGATATTCTGGATTTTGATTGAAATAAATTCGCGCTGTAAAATAAAACATACCGTGATGGCTTTCAAATTATAACATACATATTTATGTTATCATCATAGGCCACAACAGGAGTGAAAATAGTTATTTTTACTTAAAATATTATCTGTAAATTGGTAACCAGTTTCAAAGTTGAGGAATAATTAACCTGTAGGTCAAAAATCGAAAATGTTTCGAATAAAGGTTTCAGAGTTGAAGAATAGCTAAGGTGTAGAATAAATGTTAGCTGAAAATAACTTTTAAACTGCAGGTAAAAATGGATTTTACAGTTGGAGAATAACTTTTAGGCTGAGATTTTTACTATACTTTATGAGCTATGGACTAAAATGTATTCTTTAGTCAGGGCAGGTTTAGCTGCTGAATAAGATGGATGAGTTAGATGATATTGATGCTATAGACGCAATAAATAACGTTGTACCACACAATGGATGCCAATTAAGAAATAGGCAAAATCTTTTCAATTACTACACTGATTTTAGAGATAGATTTAGACTACACAAAGACTTGGTAAACCATCTTCACAACCATAGAAACGCCGTGCCATCAATACTTCAACTGCTTACAACATTACGATATTATGCAGATGCCACATTTCATCGAGAAACTGGTGATTTTGTAAAGATAAATAAATCTAGTACTTGCCGAATAATTCATAAAATTAGTGGCCTCATCTGTCAACTACGACCTCGGTTAATTTGATTCCCAAGTTTTGAAAAAACAAGGAATATTAAGAGATTTTCTTTAAAATCGGCTTTCCAAGGTGTGTCTAATATCAAAATTGCTATAATAATTTGCAACATGAATGATAAATATTACATTATATGCTCAATTTAGACAAAGGAGATAATGTGACAAGAATAAACAGAAATATATGAAAATTCATAAAGTATATATGTGTTAACCGTGTTTCTCTAAACTAAATATACAAAAAATGTTAAAATTACAAATTATGATCATCATTAACAGTACAATTGAAACTTGTTCTCAAAAATTGATAATCAGTACCTTAATGCTCAATTTTGTTTCTAGATGTTATTGGTTGCGTCGATGGGTCTTATGTGCCAATTTCAAAGCCCTACACGCGTGATTATGAAGAGTATCGATGTAGAAAAGAATATTTTTCCATCAATATCCAGGGTGTATACAATTGTAATCTTTCGTTCTCCAATAACGTAGTTCACAGGAAGGGTTCTACACACGATGCTCGCATATGGTCAAATTCATTACTCTGCGCCCATGTAGAAAAGCTATCTTGACGCCCCTTAGAGATCCTCAAACAGTTGCAGAAAGGCAATACAATCAGGCTCAAATTCGAACAAGGAATACCATCCAGAGATGTTTTGTCGCTTGGAAGTCGTCGTTGCTTGCGAAACACTGTGAGGTGTTGCCATGTGATTCTTACCACTTCCATTCTCCACAATTTTGCAATTCAACAAGGTGAAGTAGAGATACTAGATATATGTACAATTGGATCCAGATAATGTTATACCCAGAAATCATATTATCCAACAAATGTTTGCTCATCGGTAGTTGATATTTCTGTCAGTTAAACTTTTGAAACCAAATGTATAGTTATTGTAATGTTATCTGTATTTTTATGGCAGATCATTATGTTCTACAAGGAATGAATGAAATAAAATTAGTAATCTACCAAATGTTTTCTTACCATGTTTACTTAAATATATACCTCGTATCATTATATACCTATCTTTCAATAGTGAAAATACTTGAGAAAACATATTAAGGCCCGCAAAGTAAAGTGACGCATAAATTACAGATTGAAATAATTGATATCATTATACTGAATTTATTTGCAACTATGGTCAAAAGAATCATACCAGAAGCTATACCTATAACATTTAATTCAAAGAGAACATTTTCAAACAAACATCTTAAAATTTCGAAAAAAGGTCACAGCATTATTAAATATTTATAAAATTTTGTAATGTTCATATTTCGAAGAGTTCTTTTAAACGAAAAACACGCTCTTGCCTCTGCGTTTCTATACTCTCTTCGATAAGTTTCATCTGGAAAAGATGTTTCACCTGATGAATCAGCAGACTTGCAACCAGATCATCACTTTGCTCTGTATTGTCCATCGCTCCGCCATCCGTCTTAAAACGTTCCTTTGTCTCCGTTGCCATCCCTTTCTTTGTAGCCATAGTTAAATAAAATCATTTGAGTATACTAATAAACCGTATGCTTCAGTCCTACTGTATATATAATTTTAACTTACATTTAACTGTTCTTCAGTTCTAACATTCTTTCTCTATATCTGACGTCTTTCTTTTATCTTCAATTATACGGTGATTGGAAATTATTTGTTTTAATATATTTTTATCTGTTTCGGTAAAATTTATACTTTGCTCCAGCCATAATTAATAAACAATAAATAAACTGACAACTTAACTTCATAAAATCAAATATCTGACTGAAAATAATACTGAAACTCTACATATGTCTAGAATTCTCATTATAGAGATCAGTTTTTTTTAGAACAGTGGTCCCCAGTCGATTTTTATGTTGTTGCAAATTATGTAGGTCAAATAAGTACTTCTATGTAAGCTATAGAATAAACTTATTCATTTTTGAAACTGGTTTTAACCCTGAGGTTTAGCTATTCCTTAGCTGGAGATGACCTACAGGTTAGTTATTCATCTGCACCGATACCATAGTTAAAACATTAGCCGATTTTGAAGAAATTTGGTAGCTAAACTTTGGGGCGAGGAGTAAAATCTGTCAGATCTTTTATGCGGTTGTTAGTGTTGTCAATTTTGCATAGTAACAAGGTATTTTACTTTGCTTTTTGTCGTTGACTACATGAGACCTTGGTTACCATTGAATTTGCATATAATTTACCTTTCACTTAGCTACTACTGCTTAGGGACACCAATATAGCATACAAAATTATCCCATTAACTATTTTTTGGGGTATTTGACCATGAGACCTTTGTTATGTAAACTTTTATTTAATTAATTTTCCATTTAACAACTGTTGCTAGGGTCAACACTATAGAATAGCAGCAAACTATCTTTACTTTTATGGTTAACGGAAAACCTTAGATATTATATCTGAACATTCATTTAATATGCTTTTCTCTTCGGAACTGTTGTTAGGGATGCCATTATTGCATAGCAACAAGCATTTTTTTAATATAACAATCATGAAAGCTTAGCTAGTATGATGATCAATTTTGCAAGCAAAAACAAATTAAATGAGTTCATTACAAAAAGAATTGAATTTGAAGACCAAAAAAGTGTTAGCAGAAACCATTTTTGGTTATTAACTATCACTATATGAATGCTATTATTTAAAATATTAGAGTAAACAAAATCAATAAACGTCTGAAAATAAATTGAAAGTCTCTTTTAAAAAAGTGGAAGAAAAATTAAGGACAGTGGACATTTACCAGAACTTTTCCACAAATAGCTTTTAATTTTGACTTGTTAGCTCTAATATGTGAAAATATCATTTATTAAAACACTAACATTCATATATTGAGAGCTAACACCCATAAATAATTTCACTTATTTTAGGGGTTGAATTAACACACATTTGGACCTTTTTGGTCTTTAATTACCATACAACGATTTAGAAGAACTTCCATTTACATAATTATTATATCTATAATCAAATAAGTGCACTCAATACTTGTTAGTTGACTAAACTTCTACAAAAACATAGCATGAAGCTCACTGTAATAAGAACCACACTTACATCCCTGGACAGGGCATCATCATCAAAATCTTCCGCCAACTCAATCTCGCCCAAATCATTCAATATAGTCTGCCTCTAAAATGATAAATACTCTATTAAATATCTGCTTTCTAAATTTGCAGCTGATCTCTTTGATTAAAACTAAACACTAGACATCGGATAAGTTAAATTTTTAAAAGAGAAAAAAATCCAATGTAGTTGAATTTGGTGCACAGATGATACCTTCATCATGTTCGATCCTGTCATATGCGCCGTACGAAGGCTTTAGAAACATCCTCTAACAAAAAATATATTATTATTATGACCAGCTTATTATTACGACCAGCTTTATAACTGTTTTGGAACCTCAATATGAAACTGGTCGATAATAAACAATATTTACATACATACCTCAAATTCAAATAACGTCACGTGATTATTGAACTACAAGCAACGGTGTATAAGGTAAACTCCTATGGCTAATCTAGTACAGACTTTCTTGAAAGTTATTTAAGTGAAACATAACAACTGACTACTCGATATTTTGTATTTTAGTATGACGTATTCCTAATAAAAGTTAATACCTAAATAGGTGATTAGGTAGAGGTAGAGCCAATATTAGTTAGCACTAGACATTCACCTAATTTTCAAGCTTAACCTATTTGATGGGACAGAGCGTACACCACTACATGCATTGGCAACACCTTTACTCAAAATAATAAAAGGAATGGAGAGCATTCGTATGTGTGGTGTAATTTATACAGGAAATAACAAAAATCTATAATAAAATATCAATAACTCGTCTAAACGCACCAACATCACCGGATCAACATCTTCTTCGATTGTCTCCACAACGTCAGCAGTTGCCTCGCCAATCAAAACACGAATTGCTTTAGCTTCCGTTGTTCCAATGTCTCTGAGAAAGGGGTCCTACAATTAAAAAGATAATAAGATGAATTAAAAAAAAACACGAAAAAATGTAACTGAAAAATTAAAATGGGCAGACGCCTAAATTTTTCCACTACAAATATAGATGAACGATCAACTGCCAAAAAACTATTTTGAACATTGACGAATGTTAAAATGGAGTAATTGGGTAGTGTTTTTCTAGCCCAAACAAAGGATTGAAGAAAGAGCCTAAGATCACAACCCAAATAAGAGAAATTAAGGAAGGGCCTAGAAACACTGTCCAGAGAAATAGTTCAGAAAACACTAAATAGACTGTTAAAATGACAACAGAAAATAAGTTTAACTGAACAAATTAACTAAGATTAATTTGCTAAATAAAAGATAACAAAGCATTAACTTGCTTCATACAATACAATATTTGATTACAGAATCAACAATATCACCATTATCAGAAGAAATATTATTCTTACTTGTAATCTATGGCACAGATAACAGACACATATGACACAACTCGCAATACCAATTCAACATCAACAACAAAGTTTTTGATAATTAAACAATAATTTACTAGAAAGGTAAGTTAACATAAGTTCTTGTCTAGAGAAAAAACATCACATGCAAGAATAGAAAAATATCACATAAAATGTGGTACTTAAGTGTTATATTCCATTCTCGTTAATTTTCAAATGATAAATCAGAAACTATAACCTCCTAATGCACAGTCTATCCAGATCATCCAATCAACTTTAGTCAACTTTCAGTAGAAAAATCAATACAGGCGATACATGCATTTGTTTTAAAATACCAGTGTTAAATTCGGGATAATTAGTGCACTTACACTATAACTGTCAATTATTCAATTTTCATCAATCAAAATAAAACATACCGTTAGAAGTTCAGGCACAGTAGATCTTCCAGCAGCATTTTTGACAAGACAACGTTTCAGAAAATTACTAAACTCCTTTGACCTATAAATAATTAAGCAAATGGATTTAATTTTTAAAAAAACGTATAATTATTGTAACTTTACATTACTACAATCTGTATAAAATTTTAAACAATTTGTGCGATAATTTATTTCACAGAATAGGTTCCATAAAGTTACAGAAATATGGATTTTTTACAGTGATTAAAAGAACGAGTGAACAAAAATAATATTCCGGTAAATCTTAGTACAAATGAAATGGTGTTGCAAACTAATTTTGAAAATATTCGGTTTACCCACATTGCTAACTTTAAAAACGAAATCTATTAGCACTTTGAATAATGTATTAGTCAAAATTTAATAAAACGTCACTTTACCATTTTTGTGGACGGTCTAAAGTTGGTGCTTCTGATTTCTGAATTTTGATTAAAACACGCATTGGATTCATATCATGGTTGGGAGGATGCATTTCAGCCATTTCAATAAGAGTTATACCTGAAATACAGAAATGATAAACTGATATACTTATTGATATGAATATTAACTGTAGTACTTTTTCAGAAAAAAAAACATTCATACCATCCTTTAAAAATACGAATTTTGAAGCTCACTCGGAAATTAATGAGACTAAGCAATTTTAACAAAACAGTATATTTATAAACAAATGTTATACACTATTGAGTACAATATAAACCTCATAAATTTCTGACAATTTGACAAGTCTACTAACTTCTGACCTCTGATTTTAGAGATTCTTCATTGATTCCTCTGGCTTTATGCAACGCTGCGTTTTGAACCTCGAGATGGTCACTGAAAGAGCTTTTAGCGAAGCCATTTTTCATCCAACTGAATAAAAACCGATCACAGGTTCAGGTCAGGACTGTAGGGACTTTGGCAGACAAGAATTATATCCCGTGATTCGAGGTAGTTTCCTACATGGGCCTAAGTGTGAGGATCAGTTTGATTGGGTGTGATCTTAAGCAGCACCTAAGGTCTCCATCAACGTTTGTTTGGGGTGAAAACCAAAAGCATTATTACCTTTTGTCGCTTCACAACTGTTGTACGAGCTTCGTTTTCAACCAACCAGCACCGATTCTTGGATTTATCGTCCTCGTAAATAAAACCAGGTTTCATCCTGTATTGCTAGCTTATTGCTGTAGATCGAGCGGGTGCATCCTGCATCATCTCCACAAGCACGAAATAACTCCCCCAAACAGTTTATAGCAGTTACATCCAGTTTGTAACACATTAATGCATAAAACTTTAACTGGTCATCTGTGTATGACATTTAACAATTTGCACAGCTAAATAGTGAATTTTTTAAATTTGAATGGTTGAATTAAAATTTTGGTCATAGATAGCTAACATAATAAATTTTATAATATAAAATCAATGTATTGATTAATTTCTCTGCTACTGTACTAGTCTCATTAATTTCCGAACATTCAATTCTTTTGCTTAGAAACAAACTACTAAGTCACACCCAAAAATATTTTTTTAATAGTAGCTACTTACCTATCTGAGACAAAAAGATAAAAATGAGCTAACTTGCAATTTAATCTCATATTTAAAATCGCTTTTTGTCGCCCCAAAATATGTGTGAATCAGTGTGTGTGCAATTTACAAGTACATAAAAAAGTAATACAATTTTTGATATTACATGTAGAGTAAGGAATAAACATTTTAAATGAAGATTTTATTTATTACATACACATATCCTAGAAACTTGAATTGTATTTATCTGGGATCGCTAAATTGTAGATAAAACATTTCATATTCTACATACAAATTAAGTGAATAGAAAGACATGTGGCATACATCTTATGTGTGTGATGTATAATATATTCTATTTTTGTTGTACATTCTACATATCATTAACTAGCAAAGTTCAGATGAGTAGTTGCAAAATCACCCAAGATCGGCAACACAGCAGCAGAAGATAGTAAGTGGTAAAAGAACATAATACAGTTTCAGATATAGAACGAAGGAAGGAACATGAAGTAATATCAATGTCGACATAACAGAATACTTAAACTTAAAACTTAAACATAACAAATTAATATATACCCATCACATTTTTTTAATATTAAAGCAAAAAAATAGAGCTGTTTATACAATACCAAAATGTTTATGACACTCAAAAGTGATTCTCTGTTTATAAAACCAAGCACAAAAATATTGCTGAAACCAGCTGAGAAATCCTTAGAATGTAGACTTCAATAAGTTGTACTTTTATTGATAAAAAATCACGTTAATGAGAGGAATATATTTAATATAAAACTTTTTACAATCTACTGTAATTTATTTTTAATCTAAAGTCAAATTAGCAAGGTGGCTTACATTCCAGAGTATCAATTTCGTACACCAAAATTATTTAACCTTAGCTTTTCTTCAATCTATACATCAATTTCGTACGCCGGTAGCCAGTGTGTCATTCCCGAATTTTAATTTAGTTTTTACTTAATCAATTTCGTCAATAAGTAGCTACAGTAAAGTTTTTCAGTACTTTAAAATTCTTTTAGTTTCTTTTCATCAATATTGCTGTCTACATTCATTAAGTCTATATCATGGAGTAAGGTCATATGGTTATTCAACTTAAAGTGTAGGTTTAGTTTTATATAAAATTATTATGCTGTTATATCCTCATCCATTTTGACAATATAAAGTTTAATTATTTCTTGAATATGAAGTTGCATGGATAAAAATACATCATAAAGTTACATACCATCTCTACAAACCAACAATATATGTATAAAAGATTAACAGCTAAAAGTACAAACCATCCTAAACAAATGCATTATCAACAGAAACTCAAAATAGATTTGAGTTCTCTAAAACTAGGAATTAAAATTTAATTTACTGATAGAATTGGAGTATTGGTAATTACAAAAATCATCAGCATCAAATCTAAGCTCATAATAAACGTTATACGGCTCCTGTACAGTGACTGCAGGGGTACAATATCTGCACAAGATTACTTAAATGACTTCGCTCCATAAAATAAATTTTTGAAACATTTCGAAAATTATGCCTCGTCTGTAACATGGATTCAATCAGATTGAAATAAGTAAATTAATAAAGCTCTCAGCATTCCTCACAAAGACTTTTTACTAGAAGAGATATACATATATTATGTTCAATATTAAAAGCATTGTTAGAGTATTGATTACATCAATTTATCTGTTATGTAATCTTTTTCGAGTTGAATTGTACCTATTTAATGTTGTTACTTGACTAAAACTTGTAAATAAAAGTTTAGTCGTGTACTTACTTGGATCCGATTTCTTATATTGGCGTCGCGAGCAATGAATAGCGAATCTGATTTTTTATGCTTGGAAATTACATATGGAAGAATACTTAGATGTAGAAAAAGCAAAGAAAACAAAATTAACAGAGGAACTACAACTGAAAATGATTATTCTATGTGTGGACACTTTATTACTCAAACATATATTTCTGTTGGCGGAAGGACTACCATCAAATCATTATTCGAAATAATAGAAAAGTGCTGGAAAAAGTCACGTCGACCTTCGAATCCAACTGATTCATAAAGTTAACTACGGTTCTGATTTAAACTAGTGTCCTTTTCAAGTAAAAAGTTTAGGCAGTTATTTTGGTGCGTCAGACTCAGTGATTCGATAGCGACTTGTGGAAATTTTACCAATTGAAATTAGAAACATCGCATATTTGGAATTGACGCGACAACCTAACATAAATAGAAAAATTCCGGTTGAAGATTCAAGAGTAGGTGCAATAGTAAAACCAACTAAGAAGACGATAGTAAAAATGAAGGTCATATAAAACCTAATTGTCCAAAGTTAGTGTTTCCAGTGTGGCAAAATAGGATATCGTAAAGCAAGCTGTATTTAATGTTATTTAAAAAAACTCCGCGTGAACATTGAGGGAACTGCGAGAACTGTATTGTTAGTTTCAAGATCATCGATTAGTTTTATTTCGTTGAGTGATTTGAAAAATATTGAAAAAGAATTTCTCATTTTATTTAGTCAATGACATAAACCATCTTTGTTTGCAGTTAATGAGACTTCGTTTTATGTATCCTATGGTGTTTATTTAAATATAATTACTAAAAAGCTACAACAAGTGTTTTTTCACATTATCAATCTCCCGTAAATATCATCATTGGTAGTAATAATTTAGGTACATTGGGTTGCACTATGACTCCAGTCAAGGAAGAAAATATGCTTTCGTTTGGTCTGTAGGTAGTGTATCTAACAACAATTCTTTGAACTTATTCAAACTACCAAGTGATTTGGGGTGTTACTGAATTAACTAATTTGAAAGAATTGTTACTCGTTACAGGGATATTTTTTCAGCAAGTAAATATGACATAGGGAGAACTATTATGGTGCAACACGTTATTAATACGGGTGATGCTAGACCGATCTACATATGTCGGACCGTACCAAAGATCACCGATTGAAGAAGAAGAGATATTAACTGAAATTTAAAAAAATGTAAGAATCAGGTATTATCGAGGGAGTTCATCTCCTTGGTGTTTGTCCGGTTCTTCGGGTGGCTAAAAAGGACGGTAGTAAAAGGTTTGCGATAGATGTCAGATAATTAAATAAAATAACAAAACAAGATAGATTTCCATTGACCCATATTGATAACTTTGACCGCTTGTCATTATCTCGCATTATTACAACACTTGACATTGCATCTGTATACTGGAACATTCCATTAGAAAAATCATTCAAAGAAAAATGCATTTCAAACTAGTAATCATTTATTTCAGTTTACTGTAATGCCATATGGATTACAATCCGCAGGTGCTACCTTTCAACGTTTTTTATTGAAAATTATCGGAGATCTAAATTTAGTACCCTACATTGACGACGTAGATGTTCCAACAAATACTGTCACTCAACATTTAAAACTTTTCGAATGTATAAAACAAGCTGGAATTAAATTGAAACCTGAAAAGTTCTCATTTCGGTATTACTCGTACTACAATAAAGTACTTCGGCTATTCAGTATCAGAAGGAAAATTGCTACCAACTCAAGAAAATATCAAAACTATACAGGAATGTAGTACACCAAAAAATACAAAGATCTAAAACGTTTTACTGGTATGTGTCAATTTTATTCACGATTTATTCCGGATTTGCTTCTATAGCGTTACCTCTATATAATCTTCAAATTGTGTAAAGAACAAATTCTAATGGAACTACAAGTATGAAAAATGGCTTTAAGGTGCTCAAAGAATTATTCGCTACTATTATAAATTTTATCCCAACCTGATTTTAATCGTGAATTCAAATTAGATATCGATGCTAACGATCAAGCCATAGGTGCAGTCCTGTATCAAGACATTCTTCAAGAATCAAAATCTACTCCATTTCACCCACAATAAAATTCAATACTTGAGCGCGCTCACAGAACTTTGAAAGACTGAATGAGAAATTCCAAGTCTTCTGATCGGCTAACAGTTCTTCCTGAATATATAAACGTAAATCGTTTGCCTCATAATCAAGGAGTTTCCGCGTTTGAAATGGTAAGTATCTTCTCGAAGGGCATGTATCCCTGGGACGGAACAGTCCACCAATTGGCTCTTGAGGTCAAAAGAAATTTTGTTCGAACTTCATTGGAACCATTCTATAAAAGACGCTTTAAAGAAATTGATAGACCTTCACAATGACCGCAAAGTTGTGATAATTATGTGATTAACATACATTAATATTCGAAAAATTTAATATGTTTTTAAAGGGGAAAGAGTGTTACAGTATTGATTATATCAATTTATCGATCATGTAATCTTTTTCGAGTTCAATTGTACTAACTCTGTATATTTAATGTTGTTACTTGACTGAATCTTGTAAATAAAAGTTTAGTCATGCACTTACTTGGTTCCGAAATCTTACAAGATTTTCAATTATTTGTTCTAATTGCAGCCACCAATCTAGCGGTGAAATAGAGAATTCATGGTTCCACCGTATTTTCACCAAATCTAATAAAAATTCTTCAATCCAATCATTCATTAACGACAGCCTATCTCCACACAATTTAGAAGATTGGAAATGTTCATACTGTTCATCATCAGGAATAACAAACTCCACTTTCTTGATCATTTGAAACATCTTTTTGTTCACATTCTGACATTAGAGCATTCACATTCCATGTTTACAAAAATAATACATCTGTCGTCTCTATTGATCATAAAATTACTTTCCAAGATCACTCTTATTCTTTGCTAAATGATATTCACCATCATGATACTACTTTAGCACAACGTCACCACTACACCACCGAATCATATACCAACAAGTCTATTTTTATATTCAATGTCCACAATAGCATTACCAAAACAACAGAAAATAAATCTATGAATTATTTTAAATTATATACTTTTGATTTTATCCTAATTTGACCTATTTTATTTATAATCGCAGCTGATTTAAAATTTAAATAGTATACAAAAATAAATTATCTGTTGAAGGCTTAGGCTTAGGATTGATTGAGATAGGCTTTAAGAGTCTTTCCAAGATGATCAAGACTAGCACTTATTAGCTCAAGAATTAAGCATACGTACACATACTGCCAGGTCATAATTATGAATTTCCAAAGAACGGGTGAAAGAAGACTCTGACAACAAGGTGGCCATCGTCAAAACCAAACAAATATGACTACAGACAGTATCCAGCATTCATTAAATTTTGTTAGTGAAAATACTCAGGTAACCTTGTCAAATATCTGATAACATTTTCGATACATTTCTTGTGGACAGTTGTAACTCTTAAAATTGTTCGAGTAATCCCCGCAACATGGAATTCCCCCAATACTAAAGAACAATGACGTTTTAATTCAGAGTAGTTCATGGCGTTCGTAATCATTACGTGTTTATTGACAAATTTGGAATAACACAAGGTTGTGCAATCAGGAGCAATTGAGCTATTCGTTACATTTAGCATTAAACTGGTTAATCCTTTCAGCTGTTATAAAAATTAGATCTATTTTGTAGTTTTTTTTAAGATGATTATGTAACCTTATGATATATTTTTATCCATTGCAGCTTCGTACTTCAGCCAAAATTAAAATTTTATATTGAAGAAATGAATGAGGAAATAACAGCATATTAGTCTTATATAAAAGTAAAACTACACTTTAATTTGACTATATAAACTTAACGAACGTAGATAATGACAAAATTGAAGAAAAGAAACTAAAAGAATTTAAAAGTACAATTTTTTTACTGTAACTACTTTTGACGAAATTGATTAAGAAAAAAAAACAAATTAAAATTCGGGAATGACACACTGCCTAAGAACTAGCAGTAGGAGCATGAAATTGAAGAAAGGCTAATATTTAATAATTTACGCGTACAAAATTGATGTTTAAAATGAACAACAAGGCTAATGTTAGATATTTTTGGCGTACGAAATTGATGTTCTGGAATGCAACCCACCTTGCTAATTTGACTTTAGCGTACGAAATATATTGCAAAAAGGTGTATTAGGTTCCTTAGGTAAATTTAACAGAAGCTATCAGTATGCGGTCTCAGTGCAGAACTAGTTTGCTTTCACTTACCAAGAGAATTCAAGTTCAATGCTTTTAATTGTGAACAAGCTAAATACGTAAAAACATTCAAATTTCCAACTATGTATAAATTATATTATAGTCCATGAATGCATTCAGCTATGGACCATCTGTAAAGAGTACACATTTCGTCCTAATGAATAAAACCCTAAAAACGTAATTCGATAAAAATAGATAATAATTTTAATATATTCAAATGCCCAAGTTAAGCAACTGAAATTTACAATAATATACAAGTTTTATTAATTATCGAACCAATAATTCCTTTTTATACTAAATAGGACGTCTGATTATAAAAGGAACGCGGGATTACATGAGTCACGAGTAGTACCAAATAACTAAAAACAACTAATCTTGCTGTACCACATACGAACGTACCTACTAGTTTTGTGATATGTACATTTATTAATATTTATGTCTAAAGAAAGGACACAAATTATTACAGATGGTTTATAAATGAACACCATAATTGTGTCAATCATCTGAATAGTTAACTATCATTAAAAAGGCAAACATCAAACTCAAGAATATTCTTGATCTTTATTTCCTCATTTGATAAAAGAAACTTACCTAATGACCAAATATCAGCCCTGAAATCGTAAGGATTATCTTTCAGCGTTTCACAGTTGATAACTTCAGGAGCCATCCAATAAGGTGTACCAATGAAGGAATCTCGACGACAATGCTCGGCTGAACATTTGGCAGAAACTCCAAAATCAGCTATTAAAATATAAAATGTCCAAGTACAACATTTAAAACTTAAATTGAACGTTCGGTATTGAGTTAAAGCAATCGTTTCCAAAATAAAAATATTCCGATAACAAACCATTACTTTGATGGCATACATAATAATTTGTCACATTTGAACACAAAATATGTTGCAATCAAATATTTAATATAATAACGCTAGCCGAATTCTAAAGTACCTATTATTACCCGATTTTTGTCCATCATTAGAATAGAATTTTACCTAGTTTTACGTGTCCATCCTGTGTTAGTAAGACATTTCCTGCCTTTAAATCACGATGTATGATCATATTTGAGTGTAAAAAGACAACTCCTTGGCTAACTTCATGAGCAACAAAACGAATTTGAGGTTCGTTTAAGGGTTTTTCCAGTGTTTGCATTAAACTGTCAATAGCTCCTGCAGCACAAAATTCAATATAAATCTAAAAAAATTAAACACACAAAAAGGATAACCTAGAAATGGGGTTAAAAAACTAACTGAAAACTATGCAAAAGGTATTGGATAAAATTATATAAATATATTCACCCAAAGTTTCTTATCGAATAAATATGCTTCAATAAGTTGCACAATATTTCTGTGTTTGCATGTTGTCAAGATATCAATCTCAATCATAAGATCTTGCAGGTCTTCATCGCTATCAATTGGCACCTGCTTTAAAGCTGCATTGAGAACATTGTTTTTCAAGTTGGCCTAAAAGTTTAGCAATTCATTATGTACATTTACTGATTTAAACAAACTCATCAAAAAAGAATAACTCTGATATCAATTCAAGAAAATAAATAACTTAGATTTACAGTCATATTGCATAATAACTTACCAAATACACTTTCCCAAAAGCACCATCACCTAAAGTTCGAACAATTTCCCAGGCTCTGTTAGGATCCTCATTATTACGAATGACTGGGTTCAATATTTTTTTCTTGTCTGCTTCTTTGTCTCTACCCTTCTTAAATAAATTGCCAAAGATAGCAGGCATCTCAAATTTATAAAAATTATCTAAAACGGTAAATACAATCAAAACATGTACTAGTAAATGAATGTTTTAAAAATAAGTATTATTATTGTTGTTTATGGGTTGCTGACCCACTACCCAACGATTTCTGGTCAAATGGGTTGAAATGTATCTTACCTACAGATGCCTGCATTAGTCAAAGCCAATTGGTTAAGATATCTGATTTAGTTTAATTTAGCAAAAAATAGTATTAAATATAATCATTAATATTTAATTTCATTGAGGTATAGTGTAGTCCAGACACCCAGTGGGATCAATCAAAAAGTCTCAAGGTTGATATTTTAAATGGAACTAATAAATAGGCCACTTAGAAAAACTAAATGCATTTGATTTAAAAATTTCAAATTTTATAAATCAATTTCAGTTTTAATCAAACTAATAAAAGTGAGGACATCAATCCAACAATATCATGATTAAACAAAGCATACCTACATAAATACATACACAGCTGAACATTTCACAGACAAATATTCTAGACTATAGATTGACAACCAGTCTCAAATATATGAATTACAATTTATATCCATAGACAAATAAAAATATTCCATGATGGTATATATACAGTAACAGCTTATTTCAATGTATGTCATATCTACTAAATATGGAATTTATTCTTTCTCTGGATTGCAGGGATGAAATTGCACATGTTCAGTGGCTGTTAGAAATTAAGTTGTAAACACAACCAGCCCACCTGGCAATTGATTATTCTGAAAAGTGTGAATATAGAACATCAAAATTCTATTGTTTCTTTTTCTAAAACCACTATTATAAAATAGAAATGCTGTTGTTCAAACATTTATACTGTTGCATTGAACTTTACACTAAAAAGAACATCAATATAATAATACAGTAATAGCTTGTTTATGATTAAAATAAATATTGGTTTCTTATAAAACCATATTCTGGTTTGGTAACTTTTCACTTGGGCCAGTACCCTTGTTTTTTTTTTGTTTTTTTTACTATAAATTATGGAAATTTTTGTAATTGACACTCAAACTTTCGAGTTTTAGTCAAATTTGTTTCCAATAAAAATAAATCTTAAACCTTAAACCTAATAAATAGTAAAATTGATTTGCACCTCTGCATTATCACTATACATATGTATCTAAGGAAAATGTTTCTAACATAATATTTCAAAATGTAGGTTAATACATATATTGGTTGTCCAGAAACAAATACATATTATAATCCAGCAATATGGAAGTATTTCATCTTTTATTTTTTTATTTCCAAGTACCTGAGTCATATTCTAGTATGTGTACTGTTTTCAATAAACTGCCATTCAACAAAAAGTATTTTTGAATGCATGAGGCCATAAGGCTCAAAGTACTACAGTCATATGGCAAAACTAGATATATCATAAAATATATATTTTGATTAAAATAATATGAAATTAGTTATTTAAAATGTGTCCTTTAAATATCCCTTTTTAACAACTTTTTCAGAAATAGATATTTTAAAAAGTATATTTCAAAGATGAAAGGACACAAAATTGGTAATATCTAGGCCAATAGTAATAAACAGTTAGCCAATTGAGCTAACTAGGACAAATGTCAACAGCTAAAAGATCACTAATCCTCACTTTACAAGTGTAATTTTAGATAAAAGTGGAGACAATATAAATCATAAGGCCAAAGAAATTAAGTATATAGAACAATTGAAACCTCAAATTAATAGAGAACTGAAATAGATAGCAAAATATGATTTCTAACTATTCATAGTGTTCTCTACTTCTAATTATTTAGGAACTAGCCCTTTATATTTCAAATTATATAACCAGCAATTTTCAAATTTTTGTAAAAACTAAAGAAATTTTGTAGTGCAATTTTTTAATTCTTTGTAATTTAGCCAAAACTATATTATATTTTGATGTAATTTTATTTTTATTCCAAATGTGCTACTTTTTTTATATATTTCATACAATTTAAAACCAAGATTAACCAAATTTGGTTAATAGGTTATTTTTTGCAATGACCCCAGCACTATTTTAAAAAAATTGGGTAACAATGCTGACAACAACCAGGATGTCATTATGAAGGAAAATGGCAGAGAATACATCATTGATTCAGACAAAAGCAATCTCTTTTCTTGTATCAATTCCAACACAAACAAAATCCACTACTTGAAAATCAAGAAAGAAGAGATAGAACCAACATCAAAAGCAAATGTACCAACTGCATGTAGGACCACAATGGTATTTGTTGTACCTTTAACATTACCAAATTCAACCACTAGCTAAAAAAACAAGAACAACAAGGTGGCCATTAAAGATAGTGTTTACAGTGAAATGTTAAAAAACATATTTTACTGGTAAAAATAACTTTTCCACCTAACCAATTTCAGCAGAAACCTCAATTCTACTCTGAAATAATGGAGAAAAGTAGAGATTGTCCCCATCCTCAAGAAAGTTAAATGGATGTGTGCAGATTTCCATCTCATTAGTGTGCATAGCTAAACTTGTTGAAAGTTAGTTAAAGCACCTTAACCACTTCCTTGAATCAAATAGTATACAAGCCCAATCAGGCTAGTTTAAAAGAAAAGAAAAAAACTCCAGTGCTTGATTGACTTTGCTAAGGCATATGACAAGGCTTTTTTGGAAAATGTTCACTGCCAAAGTTCCCTGGGACCTGGGTGGTGTCAAGAGCTTCCTGCATGGTACTGGCTTTTTCAGCCATGTGTATTGCCCAGGCTTGGTTTGAACATAATAGATGTGAAGAAGAATTATAGTTTGTACAAATTTGATGTGTAGGTAGGTTCACTACAAATCCATAAAATTTTTTTGAAAAAATATAGTCAATTTTTAGAGCAAAAAAATGATATTTTGGCCAAAATCTAATTGTTTGTACAAACCACAGTTTAAACATTGAAATCTTAATGTTCCCTATATTCATAATCTATGGCCAAAATGCTTGAAACAGAAACACTAGCTCTGGCATGATTTGCCAAAGCATCCTATCTGCAATGTTTAAATTTTGCAGTAAGTTGAACTGTACAGTAATAGAACTTGCAGATAGATATTGTAGATAGTATGATGGCAGAGCTGTCAATTGCCTTACATTATACTGATGACATTTTTACTGAAACACCCAAATGGCATGGTAATTGGAAAAAGATAACATCCTTAACATTTTTTAGTGCTATTAAAAATAAATATTTCAATAAAGAATCATTTCAATATAAAGTTAAAGTGGTTTTTATACACCCATTACCTACCTACCTTTTAGTGAAATTTTCATCAAGTATTGGCTGGCATAAATCAATACCAAGGATCTATGTTTTCTATAGTTTTGAGAAAAATGCATTTTTAGTTTTTCAACTTTAATGTCTGATAAAATGGTTAGGTATTAATGAATAGAATTTCTTTAAATTCACACAATACATAGCTCTTAACAGGGCAACCACATTTTTTATATAAAAAATTTGAGTATATCTATTGAAAGAAATGGATTAATACATAAACACATTTAAGCTATTTATTTTTACAAAATTAAAATTGTCCAAACATTACTATGTAAATTATGTCTTGTTAAAAGAATTAAAAAATGTTTTTGGTGTTAATATCCATTTCCAAAGCTTTTTGTTTTTTTTACTTTTTTCAGCTTTTGCCTCTTCCTCTTTTAGCTGCTGCAATTCTTAGAATTTGTGCTTTCTCTCAGAAGCTAATTGGTTCTCCTTTCATCCATTTAGCTCCTTTTCTGCCAATGCAGCCTGATAGTGAGAATTAGCACCTTTTACAGCCTAAAATATCATATAGTAAATAATCACTTTAATAAAATTTGCCTGTTATTTTCATGTTTGTAGTAATTTTCCAAATTTGGAAGGACCTCAAGAAAGCATCTTGCAACTTTCAAATTTTCACAGCAATGAACACTGCCGAATTTAACTGGGTAAATGGTAGAGTCAGTAAGCTGAGCAGTCATTTCTCCTCACAGGTGTGTCTTTAAAAAAATCATAAGCATTGAAGATAACTTGTAAGAACTGCCCACTCTCTCTGTGTCCCAACTACATAGCACCATGTACTATGTGAAGACCACAGCAGCCTACATTCAGCATACCAGGAAAATTTTCAAGTTCTTACTTTGTTGTAAGTAACTTCAAAAAACACCAATTAACATTGACAAAGCAATGATAGTACAAAGGCCAATTTTGTCCATTTGCTCTAAGAAGGCATTTAAAAGATGTGAGCAGTAGTACAACCAAGAAATGAAGATCCAAAATATTTAGAAACAATCTGCCTTTTAGCATGCTTCCAATATCTGACTATTAGATCCATCTGACAACATAGCAAAACCTTATTTAAACATTCATCAAACATTATGACAAATTCATGAGAATGAAAGAGATCGTTCATGATTTCAGATTCAAGGAATGGTGAAATTCCATAACAAAGATAACTTGCTTTTGTGCATCCTAAAGAAAAAGTTTGAACATTTTCAGAATCCTCAAAAACAGAAGGAAATAGAGAGTGCATTTTTCCCATACCTCTTATAGATAAGTCCACTTTCACAAAACCTAACAAAATATTAGCTCAGATCTAACAACAGAAAATTTTGTTTGAAAACTTGACAGAGCTTGTAGTTGACTGCAACAATACACAATACAAAATAAATACAGCATCTATTGAAAATTTTTGAGTACTTAAATGTATTTTAAAAATTTGAGTATTAAAAAAATTAAATATAATCGAGTAAGTATAAAAATGAAAGTCAAGTATTCATGGCCACCCTGTCTTAATGTTCCATATACCCAATATTTGTTTTTCAAAAAAATGAATAGAATAAGAATTATAACAGTTAATTTTTAATTTAGAATTTTGATGGTTTAGAATAGATACAGATACTTTGTTTAGATTTGAGTTTTAAAAATCTATTGTTTTGATTGTATTTTAGGCAAAGTAAATTTATAATACATATTGAAATATATCAAAAAATCAAATTTTGTGGTTCCATTTTCAACTTTTATTAGTTTATAGAGATTATTTACTCTATTACACCAATTTCAGTTTTTCTTGTTGTTTAATGTTACTAGAACCCTTGTCTAAATCATATGTATGTAGATCACAGCATAAACTGAAAAATAGAATTTGGGACTTTGTTTTCAACTGTGTGTTCCTTATAGAGGCTGATTATCTTACTTCAAATTTTATATTATTCTTGTTTTCTAGTAAAGAATGTATAATGGGGGCTTCAACCCAACCCCAGTAAAAGTGTGGCTGGACCTTAGTCACTCAGGTACAAAAACCTTTTGGTTGTCTTGGGCCAACCAAATAAATACTTATAATCATTTTGGTATCATGGAAAATCAATTACATTTTCTTTGGGGCTATGAGAAAGTCATACCAAACTGCAGATTCATATATAATATTTGAATAAATCCAATTGTGATAATTGAATTTGCAACTTTAAATGCTTTGTAAAGGATGATCTGTTGCATTTATTGTCACTATTCTTCCGTTTAATGTCATATTCAAATTGGGGGGGGGGGGTTAATCCCCATTATGAATCCTCTACCTACAATAATTAGGTGTCTCTTTGACTTTCATAGTCTTACATCCACCTTTACCAAAAAGTTGCTGGTCTTCCTGGAATTGTGTAAAATATAGGCTGTTTCACCAAATTTCAAAAATATTTGTGAGCAGTATGATTGAAAGAATTATACTTTTGAAAGAGTGAACAATTTTAGAAAAAAACTATTTAGTTTTTATTCTCCAAGCAAATTAAGCTTTATGTTTATATCATATATTACAACCAAGGTAAGTAAAAATTATTTAAGGTGTGGTTCTGTACCCTATTATTAGGGTACAAGTATATGCTGATCCTACAAAAGTCTAATATAAAAATTATGTAATGAATGAGATTTTCATTATATTTATAGTTATTGATAAGCATTATATGTTGCTGGTCTCTACAAATGATAAAATGTATCCTGGCATTTGACCACCCACACCTTAGATTGATAATTTAGTGAATGCTTTAAATTCATCACTATCAGAATCAGATTACTAATTTAGTGGATGATTTAAATTCCTTGACTTGACCCCTAGGCCTAAAGAGAATTCTTAGTTCACTGTCCAGGTGTAATTAAATTGATTAGAAAATATGTTTAAATTTCTCATCAATTAAAAATTTAAGTATAATATTGGTCGCATGACTATTTGTGACAATATACACTAGTGAGCAAAATGAATTAGAATTTTCAAATTAGTTCAGACATGATTTTTCTTTTTCATTTTATAAATATAGTTAAA
>JAUYWI010069087.1:0-40161 GCA_034780595.1 Parotoplana pacifica | reverse complement strand
ACTATGTGGGTAGAAGTGTCAGAAAGATGAAAGTGGCGAATAGGAGGTGTGGAAGACCCAAAAAGAAATTGGAAGACTGCATTCGTGAAGATATGGAGAAGGTGAGAGTTCGAGAGGATGATGCAATGGACCGCAAGAAGTGGAGGAAAATAATCCGTACCGGAGACCCCACCTAAATGTTGGAAAAGCCAGAAGAAGATTAATTTTAAAACTTAGCTAAGAAACATCATCTCTATAGAAAGTATAATTTATTGATTTAATTGATTATTTTTTTGATTTGTTTAAAATGTTGACAAAAGTCTAGCAGCATTTTCAAAAGAAAAGAAATAATATTTCATTCAAATAATTTTTTTGAATAGGAACATTATGTGGACTTAGCAACATAGTTGCGGTTTTATTTTAAACAATGGTACTTTAATTTATACATACATACATAGGCATATTTTGTAACAGTTGTCTGAAGATGGCAATATATTTTCTGAAGTCGTTAGTGTTCTACATGATTCGAGCTGTTGAAAAACATTGTGATATTCGATTAACAAGGTCTTTCTACTGAAGAAACAGCAGCACAAGCATAAAATGTATAGTATATATAACAAAATTATCTCTCAAACTGTTCTTGTAATGGCTAATTGTCAAGACGTTAAAGAAGCAACAACCAGGCAAATGAATCAACGCCTGATATCGTTTCTTTGAGCGGACGGTAGTCACCATCAATGCAGACTTGAGCGTTCTGACTAATTTGAGTGGAATCGTGTCGAAATTATCTTGATCTTACTAGCGTTCTCTCGTTATTGTTGTTGTATTTCTGTCGCTGTAAAATCCGGCCTAATTTGCATAGCGCTTGGTCGGACATAGTGAACCATTATGATTGTACCAAGCCGGCCCGCCCCGCCCCGTCTGTTGATGTTGCCCAAGCACCGATTTCTACCCAGAATAGGATACCAGCACTGGTAGAAGAACAATCAAGTAGCGGAGATTAGAATGTACTGTAACGTTGTTCCACTGTGTGTCTTTTCTGAGAGGTACAGGAAAACAGGCGAATGTGTTATTTTGAGATTTTGGTTTTAGTTTGATTTTTGTGTTCTATTGCTACTTAGCCTGTGGTATAGCTTGGTTGTTTTTAACTGTGAATGATGGTGTTGATTGCCTGCTATTCAAGAGCTAAGTTGACTTTCTTTCCTTCTTATTAAAGCTTTTTGTTATTATGTATAGTGCACAGATATTTTACAGCTTTTCTCTAAATAGGCTCTTCTTGGACGATATCTATAATGATAATAGTTGTCTATATTTATACGCGTCCGAATTATATAGATAGTTTATCCCAATATTATAGAAATAAATAAGACTCTGTGCTATATATATGTATGTATATCCCCAACATTCATCATGGCTATAGAAATGTAATATTTTGGTGGCTTTTTGTAGGGTGATCAATAAATTACGAGTTCTAAATAGGCTTTATTTATTTATATGTATATATATTTTTTGTCACCTTTGATTTCAATATATACTTATATAGGCCTTTGTTTTTGTTCATCCCTTCCATGATCGAATTATTTTGTCTGTACTGATAGCTTCTTTAATCCTATACCGTATTTTTACTTGTTTGTGTTCATGAGTTATGCCTATGGAGTTACCTATGACACATACATATTTCAGTTCAATAGGTGAGGTGGCAGTTACAGAGATAGGATATTCGATTGGTATTGATTTAATATCTAATACGGAATTGTGGAATCACTTTTATTTATTGTTTAGTGAACCTTAAACAATGATAGACGACGTTACTCTATTTTACATCCATTTTATTGAAGTACCTACATTGGGGCTTGGACATATAGATAATTAGTTAATATGTATTGTTTATTTTATTTCTTACATCTAAAAGTAATTATTTCTTTGGTCATTGACTTCTAAATCTATAATGCCTACTGCTGTAGCGTCGTTGGCTTTGATTTTGTCTGTTGCAACAACAATAATTGAATGAGTATTTTGCTGGAGTAGTTTTTACAGAATTAGCATCACCTCTAGCATTTAGCTACCAACACCTCGATGGTAATTTGTTTAATTTTAAAATAAATTCAGAATCTCTTAAAGTAATCGAACAATCTGGCATATGGTAGGTCTCCTCCGGCTGTTCCAGTGAAGTGTGGATTCTCTCTTCATTTATTTGGTATTGTTTCAGTTGGGTACCTTCACAGGAGGTGGTTCATTTTTATCAATTAGTGACAGTCTATAGATTAGATTCATTCTGGTAGCAAAATTAGCATTTCATGGCAATGGTCTTCAATACATGACCACTTTTCATTCTCCACAGTCGCCGGTTCGTCATGGGAATTGTCAAAAGCACTCTCACTTCGGTGTCTATTTTTTATTTCCTTAAATGATTTGTATTTTCAATAGTCAAATAAGAAATAAATGGAAATTTAAATTTGTTCTTAAACATAAAACATAAAATTGAAAATCGATTTTTTTGTTTAGTTTAAATATAATCATTTAAACTAAAAAAATAATGTTACTAGTTTTTATTCAAACTAAAATGTCGTTTAAATACTACATATTTTTAATTTACGAACATCTGTGTTTTAAATTGACATAATTAGGACATTGTGTATTCGGTTATCATTTTAAATATATCTTTTTTTATCTATTATTCATCTTTCTGGCGTTTTTTTCTTTATCATCTTAATTATTTTAATTTTTAATAATAGAACACTCTTGATAACATCTTATCCCTGAAAATTTTCAACTTTTAATAGTTAATTTTGAATAACATTGTATTTACAGTTTGTTTAAATTTGATTTATTGAAAGCAAATCATTAAAAGTTGACCTATACGCGGGGAGTCGCATTATTATATGAAATCGAGAAGCTAACAAATAGATAATTAGCAATTAGAACAGAAGAAGCTCCCTCTATAGGAGAAGTCAAACTAAATTGTATTAAAACAATCGAAACAAAAAAAGATACCCACGACCCAGAAACAAGACGTGTACACTAAAGACAGATAATTTGCAAACTGTCAAACCCGTCTAAATTGATCCCCACGAAGCCAGTCGAGTAAGAAATTAACACCCGCGATTTAAGGTGGATGGGAGGGAAATAGGAAACAATATTGTAATTTGAAAGAAAATTTTGTTTCTATTTTTAAATTCATTTGATTTTTCAAAGTAAAATACGTTCACAATAGGTATATGGGTACATAGAAAAGGTTGATTTTCCATTAATTATGCAATGATGTTTTGTCCAGCCGTTGTGAACATTTGATGGTGTGTGTGGTGTGTCTGTAGATGAATTTTGCTTTTGATTTTATTCGAACTACTATGCATTTGGTGTGACAAGGTAGAGACAAGGGACAGCTGGCCGGTAATCCAAACTGTTCTAAGATAAATGCCGATCAATTTGTTAACCAATATCAATTTGTGCCCCGTTATTTATTTAAAAGGGTAATAAATTTATACTCAGTCCATTTATTATAAAAGATAAACGTTTGAATTTAAGGAGGGCCTATATTCGCACTTGTATTCATTTTCTGTTTTTAATTCTTCGATAAAAGATAACTTTTCAGATGTAAAAAATGTTTATTTTATGTAGGTACTGTCTGTATATTATCTATTTCAGATGTCCAACAAGAATCAACTAAAATAAATTACCTTTAAATGTAATCCAAATCGAATACTAAAAATTATGTAATCAGTTCTTTTTTAAATTATCTCACCCTACAATCAATAGATATATTTATATTATGTAACTGTCACAGCTGTGTATATTAGATATTCTCAACTATCATTTTAGTGCATATTAATTCGGGTAATTACAAAAAATGGCTTCTTTTTTTAGGGTATTTATTAATTATAATTAATATATACCCTCAAAAAAGAAAAAAAATAGCACTTCTTTGAAACAGACAAATATAATTTATTATATCAGTCAGTGTTGAAATTGTAGTTGCTAAAATGTGGTGGTCCCGTATGGTTAAACTGACCACTTGAAGTCAATGTATTCTTTGATATTAATGAACAATTAAACTACTTATAACATACATTTAAATAAAAAAATCACTCGAAAGGGATTTAGTTTTACATTTTCTTCTAAACAGTTTGAAGTTGGTTATTTGGCCTTGTTATGCTAAACTGACTTTTAATTCATTTTCTCTAATAGCGGTACATATTCTGCTTTCCGGACTACTTGAACTGGAAGAACGAGTTCTTGCTTTAGTTGTTGTCTATTGTTGCTAAGTCTTGCACACTGTGCTGTAAACCTCTAAATTTCCCTGATAATTTAGCTATTTTGTCTGTTCGAATTTATTTAAGTCGCTGTGCTTTTTTGAAATTCCAACGTCAAGCAAAGTGAACAGTCATTGTTCATCTAAGTCAGAATCCGAATCCGTTTGGATATTGTGATATGTATTGTATGTATATAGACTAGAAACTATTCGTTTGTAATGTAACCATTGTTATTTGGAATAAATCGTGGTTATGACACCTTGCTTGTGGTATTGCTTTAACCACGCGTGCACGTTTAAAAAACTATTTAGGACAAAGACAGCAAGTGCAATTTTGACAGTGTTAAATGATCGATTACATTAAAATAACATTAGTCTAACTTCTGACCTTGTGTTTATCTTCCATTGCTCTATTAATTTTATAAATATCCAAAGAAAAAATGGAATTTTGACAATTTTTGTTATTAATTGCTTTTTTTACTCGATAGCAACAGAAATCTAGGCATTTTAAAAAACGCCATTTGTAACCCTGATTATTTACATTACTTACTTACAAAAATTTACTAACATTTCTGTTTTTAGTAAAACAGTTAAGAAACAGTCCAAGATAAAAGGAGAACTTGTTTAGCTAGATAATATTTCTAATTGGTTCAGTATCAAACGATTTATAACTATCAAATTATATCTGTACTCATATATAAGCTATACTAATTTGGTTTTATTGAGTTTATTGAATATGAAAAATATATCTTCAAATTTAATGTTACAGAAATTGACGAAGAGATTTTCATGTAGCCACTTTTGTTCTTTATAGATGCACAGAGTATATACATATACATACCTAACCATACTAAACTGTACCTACGTATATGCCCACCAGAAGTCGCTGTTATATTTTTCTATAATAAATGAATCACAATTCTAAAGCATTATAAAATGATAGATGAAAGAATCATCCGAAACAGGCCAATTTATTTCTGTAGACTTCGCATAGTTGAGAAAGATATAAAAATGTTTTGTCAACTTGGAAAAAGAAGGGCTTTTCTTTGCTAATATAGTTGACGTTGTAATACATAAGTTGTCAAAATTTAATTTCTTAGTTATCCATGTATAGTCTGTCTTTTTTCAAAATAATATTAGGTAGGTACATGATAGTACGTGGATTGGATTCTATAATATTATATACTATATATTTATTATTATATTAAGATAAATAATTTGAAGACATTTTATTCTTCTATGTTTATGGTGGATTTCTTGTTTTATATAGCTTTTCTAATTATGATGGATATATCGTGCCAAACATTAATTCTTGTCTATAATTGTATTTCCGCCGTGACTAAATGGGACACTTAATTTAATTAGCTTTCAAACTTTGCTATTTCTAATTGTTGGTAGTTCGTATAAGATTTAAAACACTTTCGTTTCGTTCTTATATACGTATAGTATGTCTATTATAGATTATGTATCATGAGATATGTTTAAGTAATACCTATTATAATACAAGAAAATATCTCCGTGTTTGCGTGGCATTTCTAAAATTTAAAAGGATGCGTTATCACATTTTCAAGCAACTTGGAAATTATAGATATATATTTTTTAGAAGTGATAAAAGGGGCACGGTTGAAGATAAACGTTATACTTTGTTTGCTTTCAGAAAGTTTTTTTTTGTAAAAAAAATCGAAAACTTGTTTTAGAAGGGGGATAAAAAAAACAATTGGATTTATTTGTTTTATGGGATGAACTTTTTGTTTCAATTTTCCGTATTTTGTAAATTCTCCATGTGGGACTGTTGTTTTTCAATGATAATATTTTCCCAATTTTTGGTGAATTCCATATTGATATCTATTTCATTTTTGAAACAACTGGTAATCATACTAATAAGTTCATAACAAAAAGGAGCTGGTTTATGTAGAATTTATAGATTTGACTTTCTTATATCAAATGTAGGTATTACACTCTTAATACGGAATAATGAAATTAAATATTTTTAAACGTAGTAAGCAGAACGCTTAAAATTGACCCCAAGAAAATGCCAAAAAATGAAAAGTTTCCAATAAAAATAAATCTTATCTTATCTTATTGATTTTTCTGGGCTGAAATGAATTAAGTTGTCCTCAAAACGAAACCAAACTTTTTATTTTACTCAAACCTGAGATTTAGAACTGGAAATAGCGTTTAAACTTTTAGACATTATTATTTTAAACGTTAAAACGATTGTATTTTACATCGGTTAAACGTTCAGTTTTAAACTTTCTTTAACGTTATTCTGTAACAGTGTAAGGCTATTGTTATCACTTCTGGAACTTATCATTAAAAATGTATTTTTCGGTATATTTAAAATTTTATTATAAAACGGAAACTGAAATATCATATTTTTTATAGGCAGTTGAACCCAATTTAGGTACATAGTGAGGTGAATAGAATGCCAACAAAGTATGCTTCACGCAGTGGATTGATTGGGTTTAAATATGAATGGACAGAGGCACAGTAGTTTTTATTATTTTTTAAATTTATTTTCTACTTGACCGGCTGTCACATGGTCTACATAAATCTGATTAACTAGATATCGAGTTTTCTCTTTATTAATATCCAAATGTTTTAAATAGAAAACAAAAATGATATGAAAAATAATTTTGTAATAAATTGTATTATTTAGTACAATAAGTTATTGTGTTGGTACATTGTGTTATAGCATATACATAGTGTTGAATTGACGAATAATTCAAAAAATAATAATGTGTATACAAAGGCAATTTGTTTGACAGATATCTTGTTTGAATTCAAAGAATATGTGCGTTTACATTTGAAATTTTACCTATCACAATTGGTTGTGTTTACTTCCTCAGAACATGCACACAGCTCTTGGAAAAATAACTATAGCACCCTATTTTATCAAATAGATAATGAAAATCTAGTCATTCAACATAAATTATAATGTATGTATGTTGAATGACTAGATTTTCATTATCTATTTGATTTGAAGAACGAACATTCTAAAACAGATTTGGACTTATTCATTGCTTTTATTCCAAGGATTTCTAGATAATACGAGACTGTATTTTAGAAATAGCTATAATGTGACTTGAAGTCATAACTCAAAAGCCACTCAATCAAAATATTCTGAAATGTTCTCCAAAGCCAGGTATACGACACATGATTTGACTTCAATTGTTAGGTCTATTGCCTTAAGGCCACAGTAATGATGGTCCAAAACGACAATCACTTTGTTTTGGTAACAACTAATTTTGTTTCTGTTTAAACTACCTAAATAATAATATTTTAATTTTCATACATTAGAATTCTGATGATTTTTTTAGTTCATGATAAATGTTTATCTTTTTATGAAAATAAATAAAAGTTAAGAAGAACGTGGATTGATATTGAATTGTTAATTGAAAAATATCTTTTTGATCTTTGTGGCCGGCCTATGTATGTCAAGGTCATTTGACATTCACTTTTTGACAAATACTAACGCCAGCTACTTCCTGATATACCGGGGTGCCCATAAGTAACCTTATATCACAATAATGAATTCAGTTATTTATCATATAATTACAATCCATTTGAACAGTTATAATAATCTCAATAATTACATTTATGATCAAAGTGTTTACCTTCTTCACCAATACATTTCAAGCATCTGTCCTTTGTCACGTGGTAAATGTTTTGATAGAGCTGCTGGTTCCTATCGATTTCCTGGATTTCTTCTCTGATGTACTGTTTCAGTGTCTGCAATGAATCACGATTTCTAGAAAACACATGCAGCCTCTTTTACAATGCCCCATAAAACGGTACCTTACTAGGAAATCTTTCAGTGAATGCTAACTGTACAGATGGAGCATCTCCTTGAAAACTATTTTCTGAAATAAATATTTTTCTTCAATGAGATTAAATGACATAGAATCAAGTTCACACTCATATTTACATATGACAGTGAACCGAGTGATAGCATTGTGAATTCTGCTAAACTTTTGTATTGTATACAATCATCGGTAACCGTTAATATTGTAAGTTATCAATTTCACACTGGTGATATCAAGTGTAAGGTTACTTATGGGCACCCTTGAATCTCGAACTCATTAAGAATAAAATGCTTTCATGAATCTTTAACACCTGACCAAATATGACTTGTCTCGCATCTATATTTTTAACTAAAATCTAACCAAATATGTATAAATTTTACCTCAAAAATTAGTTACAGATACTTACGGCAGAATTTCATTTAAATTGGTCAGGTGTGTATGGTTAGATCTTGTGGCAAATTGATTCATTTGAAATATATTTTATAGTTATAAAATCCTAATTTTATTTTGCCTTTATATACAACGAATTTCACAGAAAATCTGGACGCATGTGTTTTTAAACAATACAAGCATAACCTTGTATAAATTGTTAATTTGATCAGTTTAATTTTAAATTGTAAATCAATTCTAGGGACATAATAGGTAATATTGGAAATGTTAAGATATCTATAAAATTGTTTATACAGACAAATAGTATATACATTAATGTGCAGTTAGCTACGAATAAAGTTGGTAGGTACATATTTTTGTACAATAGTAAATTTTAAAAGATGACATACGATAAATATGGGATAAGTGTACATTTTTGACATGTTAAAATTACAGTAAATACATATCTGAATGACATATATTATATATTAAATATGCGAATCGGTTAATAATGCACTTCAATGTTTGCAATATAAGAGGACCGTTGGAACGTTTTCAATTGGTAAAAATCTACTGGAAATTATATTAGAAAGGTGTCAACATTGATGGCGGTTCTTTTAATTCAATAGTTTGTTATTTATTTAATAATTTCCGTCATTTCATTAATTAAAATTATACAGTCATAAATCAATGATTAATGTACATTGGACACTGACGTTCAGTACTTATTATGGTAACTTTTAAAAAGTTTTATTTATTCTTTTGTTTAAACTTTAAATGAAATTCTCTAATTTGAACAAATAGATTAATTTGTTTCTTCTCAACAGCATATTTATTAAATGGGCAAGAAAAAAAACATATATTATATGCTCAATTGCTGTATTGAATTAATATCAAGTTTATTTGAGCTAATATACTTTGATTTTAATAGCCTCTATTCGTGAAAAATAGTTTCCTAAACAATACATTTGGAGTACAAATTTAGTCCATTATTTTAGATATTTCAACCAAAAGATTAGACAATTTTAACAAGTTCGGGATTTATTATTTAATTTGGGCTAAAACTATTTTGTTTGTAATGTAGATACATTATCTTTCAGTTTGTATCTTCTGTATTCTAAATAAAGAATATTTAAAACTCTGTAATTAATGAATGTTATACAAAACATTTGACATCTGCACTTACATCACTGTTCAAAGATTTGGCTAAAGTCCACATACTTTTCGCTGGTCGTGAATGATGAGGATGGTCTGTATGCGAAGCCATAGTTGCAACTGGAGGCAGTGGAATATTCAGTGAATTCTGTTGACTTTGGTGGTGTTGTTGGACTGCAGAAAGATGGTCACTCAGACTGGGCAGGGGCAGTACACCACCGCCACCCAAGTTTTGGTGATGTGAAGTTACTGGGGACGAAACTGGTGGCGGCTGTTGTCCTGCACTGAGCATACTGGCGAGGTGGGAGGACAAGTGATGATGTGGCGGGTGATGAGAGTGATAAGTCTGATTTGCGTGGGTGTGGTACTGACCTGCATGATGGCCGGCAAATGCTGCACTGGCTTCACTGGCTGAGGTAAGAACGGCTGATGAGAGCGGCATCATTGCCTGGTGCTGCTGTTGCTGGTACTGATGCATTGCTGAGATGGCTGCGGGATGGCCCTCTAGTCCGCTGTTGCCCGAGGATACCGGTCCGGGAGTAGCGTAAGACGGTGGCGGCTGTGGTGACTGCGAGCCAGAAGGTGGTGCTGGAATAAATTCGCCATTAGGTCCAATGGTGCCATTCGGTGAAGTCATTCGCTTTTCTTTTTGACGACGATTACAGAACCAGACTCGTACCACTTCTTTTTCTAAACTAAGCGAGTCTGCTAGCTGTGTTATTTCAAGAGCAGCTGGTTTGGACTGTTTGAGAAAATGTGTCTCTAATACACTTTTTACGGATATTTCAATACTTGTACGCTTTTTACGTTTGCGACCCTGAGCTGTGATCTTATCAAGATTTGTTGGCGAACCAGTGGTAGAATCAGCTTCTTGCAACCATTTTTGCAACAATGGTTTGAGTTTGCACATGTTTTTAAAACTGAGTTGGAGAGCTTCAAATCTACAAATGGTTGTTTGACTGAAAACGTTACCATAAAGAGTTCCTAGAGCTAGACCTACATCGGCTTGAGTATAGCCTAGTTTAATACGCCGCTGTTTGAACATCTTGGAAAATTGCTCGAGGTCATCTGAAGACGGGATTTCTTCATCACCTTGTCCTGGACCGGGAAGATGACTCAGATCACTATTTTCCATTAGACCAAGGCTGTCGCTATTTCCACGATAACAAGACATGGGACTGCTGATCATACCATTCAAGTAAAGTGAAGATGGCACCGAATGCAACGGTTGTGTTGGTGCTGTATGGTTAAAAGCACCCACTGCGCTAGCCCATGCTTGTGAACCAGATGAAACACCGCTACCTGGTGGCGTCTGCATTGAACCTGCCTGTATGTGCGCCTGGTAGAGATCAGGAGCAGAAGGCGGACAGCCTTGTGAAGATTTTAAGTCAGTACTTAAGGCGTTTGTGGGTGGTGTAGTCTGACAGTTTGACCAGAGACCGGAGCTTGGCCACGTATTACCAGTCGTTGAGGAATCTGGCAAGGAGAACCACTGATTGTAGCAGCCAGCTGCAGCCAAATGTGACGGCGGTGGTGAAGGAAAACAGTGGGTATTGGCAACCGACCCTGGCGGCATCACTTGAGAGTATGGTTTTACATCAAGACACGAGGAAAATTCGCGACCACTAGTGTAGGAAAGACAGAGATTATCTGCAGAATTTAATGTTTGTCCTAGACTACTCAGTGGACCTCGCATGAAGGGTGAATGGGAGCCATAGATATCTGACTGGCTCACTGTAGAAGTAGACATATCGCCTGAAATTTCAGTGTTGGAAGCGGGATGAGAAAGATGTTGACTTTGGTGATGGTTGTGAAGATAATGTTGGGCAAATAGTGCGTTTGTAGGCGGTGACGGCGGACCTTGTTGTCCGGGACTAAGTGACGGTGGAAGGGGCGAGAGGTGATGTCTGTTGCCAGGACCTAGAGGTGCTGGAGAATCACTAACATCACGAGTTTTACTGGCAAGAATACTCCAGTCAATAGGACTAAATTGTTTAGCATAGCACTCAATCATGGGCATTTACAAAATGGCAACCTGTTTTTTAGTAATTTTGAAGTGGTTTATAGTTTTGTACTAGAATAAATTTTTATTCCTAATGATACTAAAAGTTTGGCTAGTTTAGTTCTGTATAGATAATGTAATCTGCGAAAATAAAAAGGGATGTTTTGAGTTGTGTTTTCATTGGTTGGTGTATTCACTACACTCATTCTTAGATTAGCTCAGTAGACATTCTAGATTCTTCACTTTCTATTAGTTTTAGTTAAAACAATGAAGAGCGCTAATTTATTTTGTACACCTATCGGATTAGATTGACAAAATTAAATTACTAACTAAGCCGTAAAATTAGACGTTTTATTTATGTTTGTTAAGTAATTTAAAAAAAAACATTCATGAGCTGTGCTTAATTATTTTTAGAAATGCAAGTAGATCTACCAAAATAGACTTACCAGCGACAAGCACAGTTAATATCTAGCAATATATAGAAAATTATTTTTAATAGATTTTGGGTATAAATTAATATATTTAAGTTACTTTGTTATTTTAGATAAATGTTAATTAATTCAAATTTGTATTAGGTATTCAGAAAATAGCTAGCTTTTCAGTCTATCTGTATGAAATATATTCCTCTATCTGTTAAGACGTTTTGTTGTCATTAATCCGAGAGGCAATTCAAGATTGTCACTTACTGTCGGTAGGTATACCAATATCACGAATGTTTTTTAGCAACATGGGTACATAATTTACTACTTACGGAGAGTGAAGTTGTTTTTTGGATTTTTAGATATGATTTACTTAAATTTAATCCATATTATTTAATAATTTCTACATATAACTAAGATTTGGTTAAAAATCATTTTTATTTTTATTTAAGTAATTAAAAAATCTTTATTTTATGTAGAAACTATACCTACGACATATTTGCTTAGAAAATATAACTAAAGAATAGGGAGTTCATCTCTTAAAACATAAAATTATTTCGATTTTAGAAGGGAAAGTTTTTACACGTGTCTTGATGTTCTGTTTTAGATAATAAAATGTGAAGTCGAGAAGTTTTTTTTATTATAATGAATTTGACCCATTATACAACGAAGTCCATGTCACATTTTTAATGGCTATTAACTGTTACGAGTATTTCATAATTTATTATCAATTTATATATTCTTTAAATTATATAATTGTTAATACTTTCCGGGGTTGGTTGTGTATCATGAACAGACTATTATTATTAATTGGTGGAACAACCCAGACGTTTGCTTTCTAATGTTATTTCTGATTTATAAAAACAAGAAATGGTAAAATTATCCTATACGGAAATGCAAATACTAAAAAAACACTCATACTTTGTTTTCTCTTGTTTTGACTTAGCATTTTTTCTGATAAAGTAAATATGTTTTTTGACATCCAAGTTTTAAAACGATTTAATAAATTAATTGATAATTAGGAGCTGGTTTCTTTTTTTAATCAAACTTGTTTGACACAAATATTTTATGGTCAATAAATTTCTAACGTATGTAAGCAATAAAATAAAATGAAAAGAAAAATTACAAAAGCATTGATTTTGTATAAACTGTTCATTACATGGATATGGTCATAAAAGCTTGCGTCTTATAAACCTCTTTTTAAATGTGCTTTTAAAACAAACTAATTGAATGAATTAATTTTCAGTTCTAACATTTAGTTTAGTCAATAAAGGTTTTTTATTAAAAGTTTTTATAAATATAGGTATTTTTAACTTTAATCAACAAATTAATTTAGCTTGGACAGTTATTTGAATGGAGTCTTCTCAGATTAGGGAATCACAATTGCTTACTTTAAAGAATTGAAACGAACAATTTTCTGACTGCTGTCATGACTGACAAGCAGCTAAATTAAAATAATCAAAGAAGTTGGCAAGATGGCCATGCTATACAGTTCTGAAGTAACATGAGCCGGCCAAGAACTTTATATCGATAGAAGAAAACCAAATTATTATAAACTTTTTTAAATCCATTCAATTTTCTTCAGCATGTAACTTTGTCAACTTTTCTAAACTGTTTTTATTTTGGAACGTTGATTGTCGAATATCATCTGTTTGATTGAAATATATATCTCTATAAGATACATCTAATGTTATTGTATCAAGTCTGCCTATGTATCTTAATTTTGGAAAATATTTAGTATTTACTAAGAATTGGCTCTAGAGCTCTGTGTGGTATGTACCTACTCGTATAACGTTCTATCAAGTCGATGGTCAACGCAGGAAAATTAAAATGATTTAAAAAACTACAGAAATCGGAATGATGGCACAGCAATGTTGCTAATATATCGGGAGTCCAAAAGAAGTCAGGCTTCGTTAAACAAATTTAATCAACACGATCGATGTATCTGAATCTAACTAATTAGTTGAAGCGCTCTCTTATACTTCAGTTCTTTTTTAGTAGAAAATGCTCGCTTATAAGTGAGTGCATAGAGGCAAACATGTTTTGCTTTAAAACAATATTATATTGGTAGGCTATATGGTATTAAATATCTATTGGGTATGGATATAATAAAATTTCTGTATTGGAAAGTAATTTGGTTGTTGCATTTAGTTATTATGAAAAATAGTTAATTCTTTTGTTTTTGATGTTGAAATTTTAAATTATTTAAGGTTTTTCCTACTTAGCCAAATCAGCTGTGCGAACTATGAAATGGGTTATTAGATGATCCCCCCTCTAGAATATCAATTAACCGATTTGGATAAATTTGGTACAGGTACTTTTATTTTAATTGATATTGAATATCGATCTTTGGGACCAGTATTTTCACAATGAGATCTTTCAATCAATTTTGTACCACTTGATCAAATTTCGGATAATAATGTAATTTTTGGATTGTATGCTAGCTGGGTTTTTAACGTATTGTTTTTCGTGACTGGATGTACATCACAATAGCCAATGAAAATAGAGCATTTTAACTCATTTTTATACTGGTTATCCCATAACGCTGAAATTGGTTCAGATAGTTGGTTTATATAGGTAATCCATTATGGCAATTTAACAGTCATTGAAAATTGATCATTTTGGACCTACGTCCAACAATTTGGAATAAATATCTGTTTATAGAATATAAACCCAGTCACGAAAATCACTATGTTAAAAACCCAGCTAGTTAGCTACATACTGGAAGTACCTATTTAAATTTTAATAATGTTCCATGAAAATCCATGAACTTTACTATTCACGAAATACAAGATCTGGTCCATAAAATTGTTCTTTGAAACATTTTTTTTACTAATTTTAGTTAGATAGGTATTAACCTTTTAATTATGCTCTGTATAGATCGATTGGGATAAAATTTGATGTAATCATACCATCGACAGAAACAATTTTTAGAGGTTGATGATATCATGAAGTCCACAATTTTAATTTTTTCCTATTGACACCTAAGAAACACAGATCCATAAGACTATTTTCAAAGGATAAATTATTTTTAAATGATTGATTTTTGCTTTTTTTAATCGCCTCAGTGGAAGCGTTATTATACATTGTTCAAATTTTTAATTTTTAAGCTATTAGAAATATTTTATCAGAAAGTTCGAGGTTTTATGAACCATAAATGTATTATCTGTTAATGACACTATTTTTAAAGTCAAATTGGTGCTGTGATGTCATAATTCAATATGGCACAACTCAATAATGAACATCATAATAGAACACATTTAGAACGCATTTTCTTCCAATATCAATGTAATTTAAAAGTTATTGATATACGCCATATGTATCTTTTCAAATCAATATTTGACCAAACAAAGGCTTATTGATGACGTCATTAGTCTAATGGTAGATAAAAATAAGAACAGTTTTAATAAAATCACAATTTAGGTGAAATAGAAGCATTTGTTTTATATAAATATATTTTGAAAGCTGTAGATATACTTTATAAATCTTTTGAAACCAATAATATTTAATCGATCAATATTTAATGATGAATAAACAGACTATTTGACATAAATTAGGAACAAATAATAAAATCCGAATTTAGACAAAATAGAGCAAATTTATTTTGAAACCAATATTTAATCGATAAAGACTATTTTGACTATTTTTTATTAAAATTCGGATTTATGCCCATTACTTCGACAAAATTATAAATCAATAATCTATTTTTATACTTTTGGCACTTTAGTCTGAATATAAGTTTATTTTACTGATATTTTGGTTCATATAGACTAAAATTGAGTTGAAAAAAACAATGCATTTTTGGCATTATTTTATATTACCGTCGTGTGAAAATTTCTAGATACTAGGGGTATCAAATAGAGAGATACGTCAGGTTATCGCTCATTGTCTAGAGATATGACCACTATTGTATGTAACAGCTATTAGTAACTGTGTGTGTTTAGGAACATATTTTATCTCCGCTGACATGGGAACAAAGAGAAAATAATATTTGAGTGATTTCACCTGTTCAAGGAAGAGGAAGTTGTAATTAGAGATCTATTGCTAAATTAATAAACTTCTGAAAAGTGTTTGTAATTATAAAACTATGTATCTTCATTTATGATGTATTGGTTTTCGTACTTTTTCGCGCTTTGATCATTCATTACATTTCAATTCATACATTTGCTTTAAAAACGTTGTTTATTTCTGTCTTCTTGTTTATAGCGGTTTTGGAATAATTTCCTGCCCTAAAATTGATTTTTAACGCATAATCCCGGTCCAGTCCGGTCCGATAATCAGTGCACCTCAATTTCTGACTTTGGATAAAGCTATGGATCTTTTACTTGACACACTAATAACATATCAGATAATGAATAGATATATGCCAAATATGAAAAATAAATCCAAAGAATTATTCATATTTAGTTGCGAAATTAAATATTACCTTTTCCAATCAAAATATATAGGATTTACAACTTTTTTGGCTCAATAGTTCTTTTTGAAATTTTCTACAGTTTATGAACGGGTACTAGACAAACCATTGAAATATTTAAAAAAATCTATTTTGCTTTCAGTTTGCACCATGGTCACCAAAATCAATATTTTTAAAAATCCGTAATATCAAACTGGTATCTGCAAATTCTATTAATTTTTGGCTTCAGGATTGATTTTTTTGGAGAAGTAAACTTTGGCATCAACTTCACTCTTTCAGAGGGCTGTTGCGCGACTTTATTGGGGTCGGACCTCACAATTTTTTACATCTAAAATTTGTTAAAGGGAATTTTTTTTCTACACTCATTCCAAATTTCACGCCAATCAGTGGAGTCGTTTTCGAGCCATCTGTGGTAAACCTGGGGGGTCTAGAATCCTCCCCCCCCCCCCGAATGATTAAGGATATTTAGTACATTTGTAAACATATTATTGGGGAGGCGCAATAAGCGTGGGGCAGAAGTGCCAATAATGGGGCAGATTTTTGGTGAAGGTATTTCCAATCAACTGTTTATATTTTATTAAGAATTTTTAATTTTACATTTTTCTATTCCAAATTAGGAACGTTTTGTTTTTAGGTACACACTCCAGTCTTCCTTTATGGATTTAATGAAAATACAACTGTCTGGTCAAGGCTTGTTTTCAGTCGGTAGTTGACAAGAATAATTCAAATAAATGATACGTACTTTGGATATAATTTATCTACTAAAAACCATTTGAAAGATTGGGGTATGTGTATATGGTGGTATGAATGGTGCCTAAGGTAATTAGAATTTACTTTTAGTTCTATTTATTTATTTTTATTGTATATAAATACTGTGGGACCAACCTATTTGCAAGTAGCCTTCTGGTATTACCTATTTCAAGAATTTTTATGAGTAGATAATATGTATGTCATTGAAGATATCAAAATATTAGTATGGATGATGCGATGGATATAGGCGATTGTGCCAAGAGATCACTAGACTATTTGCCATATGAACCTTCGGGAATCGAGCTAACGAACCTCACTTTCTAACGAGTTGACTACTTCCGTCCGATTATCTTGTGGTAAAAGTGAAAATAAGACTGAAATTGTGTTGCAAAGTTCTGAGTATAGTGTGTGTGTCTCTTTGATTGTACGTGATAGACTATAGGACTTGGTAATCGTGAGTTTCATCTTTTTCTAAAATTTAAATAAAAATTATTTATCCGTTTGACAAAATCGACCAAATTCCAATCTAATTTATACATAAAGTGTATAATGGTGTATAAAGAAAATCGTTGGTTTTAGAATCTGCTCTTTATATTTGGTCAAGATTTTGACTTAATAAATACATTTGTTTGCTTGCATCCTGTATTTTTTAGGACATTTTGATTTTTGAGTAATTTTAGATACCTAAGCAAAAATTTTTGAGAATATTTTTTATTACAAATGACAGTTTTCTACTTTGTCGTTTGTTGAGTCTAAATAGATATAAAAAATATTTGTTTTCTCTTTTTTTAAATATATTCAAATTTTGTAAATATTTTAGATTATCTTATTACCTACATACCTACTTAAAGGAACACAGCCACTTTTTCTTTACTTATATACTTAGGTAGATATAATCTTCCAACACATGAAAAATGGACTTTGTCAATTGTTGATGTTGACTAATCGTTGGACCCCGCGGACACAGGGGGACTGTAGATAACTCAAACAGTAAGAGAATTGAGATAGCCAAAGGAGACTCCTGGGACCATGAGCCAATGTTCAACATATTGGATTACTGTATAAATGTACTGAAATTTCTTTTTAAAGCGGGCATCTCAGCCATAGGTACTGGTTGCATATTTACAGAAATATAATGCTGTTTAATTGATCTTCTTCTTCAAGAGGTATCTTCCTTATATAGTCGGTAGGTATGTCTACACTCTAAGATGTCTCTTCTCTATACAGTGGGTATATGTTATCTTTATTTTAGAAATATATTTTAAGATGAGATGGCGTATTTTTAATTAATTAGTTCTAATTTTTTGCCTGCAAAATAACAAACAAACAAACTGGAATTTATGTATCTTTTACTACTCTGAAAAAAAATGTTTTATAAGTGAAAATGACCATTGTTGTTACAACCAAATTGCTAACAACTTCTTAATAGTGAGTTTTTATTTTAAACTATAATGTCGTGAGAACGGTTTGAACTGAAAGTAAGACCCGACTCAGGTTTTAGTTTGCTTTTTAATACATGGTGTAGTGCCAGGATTGTCTACACTGATGCTTCAATACTATTCACTAAGTAATACCGGTTTAATGTAACGACAAATATTCGAATCAATTGTATCAAAGTTAACTTGTCAATTTGCCTTTTAACAACACTGTTAAAATGTAGCACAGAAAATGTTTAATTGCTGTGTTCTAGGTTATTGGATGATGACACTTTTTCTAGGTAATGTTAATTGTACTGTTTTCTAAGAGGTTTTGTTCACTGCTTGTAGAGCTTAGGTATTTTATATTGTTATTCTGCTGTGGTTATTTTGAGAAATTGGGTTCACGGAAATAGAAGAATTGTTGCTTTTTATACAGTATGTCGATCAAGGCTACAGCTGTGCTGTGCACCTACAAATTGAAAAACTCGATTTCTGGTGTTGTCTAATACTGAATCATAATAGTGTTAATAGAAAAATATTGTTTAAAATAAAATTCATTTCATCTGTTTTATACTAACTTTTTTACACTATGTGTTACTACATACAGTATCTTTCACATATTAATTTCTATAAATTTCTCTGTCCACGTATACAATAAAGCAGTATGCTATGTTGACATGAAATTTAAGAAGCCATTATTAAGCCAGGGTTTATAACGCCAGATAATCTGGAATGCCAGAGAAAATCAGGAATTTAATCAGTGCCAGAGAAATATATGTTTTCAACATTTTATTTTTTGTAATGTTCTATTTTCCCCAGATCTCAGCAATAAACATTATATCAGGGTGTCCACACTCCTTGAAATTCCTTGGATTTCAAGGACCTTGAAAATCCCTCAATTTAAAGATTTTATTGAAATTCCTGTTAGGTATATGCCTATTAAGTTCTACTTTGGAATTACTTTATTTTTGTACCTATTGTCACTTTAAAGTTTTATAAGTATTTGGTAATAGGCTATATAATGTCAGGAAAATGATCTTGTCAGCCATAGCTGTTATGAGTACTGCCTATGTCGATAGCTCATCTACTTCCTGGCGTGACGGCACCTTGCATTCTTTGAAGACGCTCAAAAAGTGTGATGTTGTGTTGGAAATCTAGGTGGTGGATAATTTTGTACTTTGGATATTTAGTGAATGGTTTAGGTCTTTGCAGTGTACGAGTACTTTGATTTGTCATTTGTCAACAATGTGATATACAGCAGCTTTCTTTTAGACCCCTTTAGGCCGGCCAACTATTGTGCCTAGCCGATCACAGTTTCAGTTTTCAGGGTGATATACGAGAGCCCTTAGCTTCTATGTTTGGGTCCACTATAACAGAACTATTTAATTCCTGGACCATCACTGTTATAATAGAAATTGTTCATTGATTGTGTGTCATCTTTGTGTTTGGGATAAATCATGGATAAAATCAGCTGATACGCCCTCTCGCCCCAGAACATCAACTTAGGCTGAAATTTGGTACACATTTACTTTAATATGTGTTAGGATAAATGACGCCATTGGCTAGAATGTGGTGCGTTGATCCACGATTACCTAGGATATCAGTATTTACAATATGTTTACCAACTTTTTATAAATTACACTTTTTAAAGACTAAATGTTAATAATAGTTAAAATCTGAAATAGCAATCACTTTTATAATGAAAGCTATTTTTCTAACTATAATTAATCGTTTTATTTAGTCAGGTATGTACTTGAGAATGAGGAGACCTATATTCTTGGTATTATTGTATATTTTTTATATTAGAAATCTATGCCTTCTATTTTGTTTGCTGAATGACATCCAGTTTAATGTAAACAATTTTAAAGAAATAAGACAAATACCAGTGCTTGTCTTACAATACCTATTTTATCCCGACTTAACATGTAATTGTGATCCGATGAAGTCTTTCATATGTTTATCCGGCCAATATTACACGATGAAAGAGCTTAAGTAACTTTCATTTTATTTAAGTAATATAGAACAATTAGAAAAATGACATGGTTTCAGTTCATAGGTATATTGTTTACCATAAAAATGTGGTTCATATAAAGGTAAAATAGATGTCTGCCTAATAGATAGGTACCTACCACTCTATTTATAAACATGATTTTGTGGGAAAGTGAAAAGTGAAGAACTAGCTATAAGGAGGTATCATTTTATTTAGCAAAACAATCTTACAGAATCAAATACCTACAAGACGTTGTTTACCCAAAGGTCTTAATTTTGGAATACCAAGGTAGGTACGGATGCTATTATCAATATACGTGACTTTCTACAAAAATCAAAGCGCTCTGTCAATTGTCCCGTTGCTGCTGGAATTGGAGCCCAGTATTAAATTTCGATAGGGTGTCTTTGTTGAGTATTTATGTATTGTGGTAGTCTCCAAAATTAAATGCTTTATTTTAAATTACTGTGAAATTGAGCTGTTTTGTCACTATTGACAACAAAATCAAACTAGAAGAATATACAACAAAAAATTAACAATAGTAATTTTTAGATTATTACAATATTCAACCAAGCAAATATTTTAGATCCATAGTCATGTCACACTACCATCTGTAAAATCAGACGCAGTTTTAGTGATAGTTTACCTACCCGATATTTTCTTTCTTTCTGAAACTGCCAAAATATAAGTAAATTAATGAGAAATTATAGACCAGTTGTATTCAATCAAATTTCATTAATTGCAGGTCTTAGAGAGTACCTATGCCCAGACAGTTACCTATGCATGTACTGGAAAAGCTGTTGGATCTTTTCTTGTGCCATTTAGAAGAAGCACGATCAATAGGTATTGGTGAAATTGTATTATTTTCTAGAGTAATGCCCCATTTTTCTTACTCTTAGCAAAATTTCATTATTTTACTTTTATATTTCACTTTTTAGTTTAGTAAACATTTATGTTTGTTAGTTTGAACGAATGCTACTTTGAGATCATGGATAAATAGTGAAAATTACAACAGCGAACTATGTTTAAAATCCATAGCATTTAAAATAACAAATTGATCATAATATTTGCAATGTTGCTTACAGGATGAGTCTTTATTGTCTCTCTTTTTTGTCTGATTGCATTCAGAATCAATAATTGACCTTGATTTTGATAAGATGATATTATGTACCTAACTAATGTAATTATGCTAATGTTGTTCACATTTAGATAAAAACAACATACACTTGAAAATGGAAATAGAAATGCAAATTTTCTCAAATTATCGATCTCGGTGGTAAAAGTGGAAGCATGCGCCTTACCACAATTACTTATAGAGTGTAATAATAATATTATGTAGACAATTTAGTTACCTATCAATACTATAACTTGTTTAACTTTTTTTATGTTCAGATGATTATATATGACCGATCAATAAAGCTAATTTATATGTCTGTTAATGAATATGTTTACTAGGCGGCAGATAGCCCCAATGAAAATGAAAGGGAAATGAGTACACCGTCTCATTCTGATGCCAACTGGATCATTGAGTTGTATGCTAATGAGCAATATATGTAAAGTGGTGTTGACATCAGATATTTAAATTTTAATAATTCAAATCACTAGACACACGAGCTTAAAATGTTAATTATGTGAACACATATTGTAGGTACAATAGCATTCCTAAAAATAGTAGTGGATCAAAAGAAAGTGCAAGAAATCTACAAACTAATTATAATATCATAAAAATTCAGAAGCCGAATGTCTTTTAGTATAACCTTACCAACAAGCATGTAATAGTTCTATACAATGAATGTATTTGAATAGAACTTAATATATGTATGTATATTAATGTATGTCTATGCAAATTGCTGGTTTGTGTTGAATTATAATAAGCTCAGAATGGTGTGGCCTGATGGACGCCTATTGCTTGTGAATGCCAGATAAATTTATGGTAAATATATGGAAAAATATGCCATTCTCTGAACTAGGGGTGCTTCAACGTCTCTGCATAACATTACACATTCTCTTTGATAGATTTCCACGTTGGGGGATTGAAAGCAATGTACATAATGATTGAAATCGCATTTATTTGAATAAGTATGAAGTTATGTTCAAATAAACGGTAGCAGTTTCCAGAGGACAAATGCATGGCTTAAACAAAAAGTGTCACAGTCAGTTTTGTTGATAAAATAAATATCTACCGTCTCCAGTAATGGCTGTGATGTTTATAGACATTCTACTGCACTGGTTTGGTTTTGCTGGGAACGGAGTGTCAAAAATATCCCACCAGATCGGCATTCACTGCAGAGCACATGATATGATGTTATATGTCATGTGTAAGTAGAAAGCAACTATTCAAGAAATTATTCAGAAAATACTACACAGCGGATTATGTATGGTATGGTCATGACGGCCATTGGTCTCGATCACACTGGAGTATACAAGGGTGTAGAAGAAAGGTGTTATGCGATCGATAATTTATACTGTCATGTTGGCATTGACAGGCAGAGAGATAACCAAACAAGGGCCTAATTTCAGTGTAATTTTGTGTTATGCATACGCTAAGTGGCCTACTTCTCGTTTATATGTTGTCAATCAGTGCAGATACAAATGATCCGAGTGTTGTAAAGCTTGTGCAATTTTAGTGATTAGAAAATGGTTTTAGATTCCTTTGTGTATTTCCTTCAAAATGATGTTTACATGAATTTAAACCGGTGTGCAGTGTTATCGATTTTATTTATTTTGAATTTCAGTGTGTGGGATTCGATAGCTTTTGTGGTTGGAAAAGAACAAAATTAGTTTTTACTGATACCAACTGAAAATGAATGTAAGTTTTAATCTTTGATGATAAATCTCTACATAGAATTTGGTACTTAATAAATTTTAGATAAAACGTTTTTTTGTGTTGTATAACAAATAACTTTTGGTAAAATCATAATTCGACATTCAATTAGGCGGTATTCAAATGATGTCTATGTAATTAGCAAGACTTTGACATTGAAAACATTTGTAAATTAGTAGACATCAAGAAGCTATTGTACCTATACTGCCAATTATTTACCAAAACTATTTGAAACTGTTTCTTAATGAGAAGTAGCTTGTAGCTATCTAACAAAATTTGGATCCACAGTGCAGCTGAATAGTAGTGGCTTTGATTTTTATAAATAAATCTTGTTGTTGTTGTTTTGTTGAAAATGCTGATTTATGATTATTGAGAATGGTAGACGTATAATTTAATTATTCCTTCTATAAATTTTAAGACTTTTATATTGTTCTGTTCTTAATTAGCCTTTCATTAGTAGTTATAGTTTTTGATCAGCAAAATTTGGTTTTGTTTCTTAATAATGCCGATAGTTTGATATGTTATTTTACACTTAGAAATAAAAAAATCTTGAAAAGATTTGAGTTAAGATTTTAAATTTGTCCTCATTTATTTTCTAATATACTCAGGAATATGATAAGATGTATAAGCCAAAGTGCTTAAGTATCTGTTCTGAAAACAAGACATGTTCTAAAAGAACTAAATGCCCAAAATGTGATCTAAAATAAAGTCTACACACAATAATTCGAGAAATCAGAAACTTCTGTTATTTCATAACATTTATCATAAAATGAATAGATAAATTTAAATATTTCTTTAATCTAGTTAAGATTATCGTATCGTTCTTTTTATGATTTTTTTAAACGTAGTAATTTAAATTGTTAGGTTTTAAACCTACTTCTAAACGTTTTCCAAAAAAAGCTAGGTATATTTTGAAAATCTAGACAACTGAGAATATCTTCTATAATTTTTTAGAAAATGTATTTTGTCAATACCTACCCCTAACTGTAAGTGAACAACGATATTTTTGTGCTTTATTCTTTTGAGACACAAATGATGATATTGGTTGGTACGATTAGTGGTAATAGGTCGAGTTTGTTTATTATAAAGAATATTATTTCGGAATGTTGTGTCATGTTTATATTAGGACAAAAGTTATGGAAAGTGTCGATTGTCTTTCTAGGCTGTAAATCTTACTTTAATTGCTTGAATGCTTCCTTTCGACAGGCAAAAGTCGTAAAATATTGTGGTTGTATAATTGGCGATACATCGCTATGAAAATGGATAACGGTTGCCACAAAATAAATTGTGATGCTGGAAACCAGCTTAGAGAGGGACTATGAGAGTATTGTTATAAATTACAGGTTAACTAAATCGAATTTTAGACAGCCACTTTATCTAGTTATGAAGTATTTTAAAATCAAACCACTCAGCCATTCTTTTTGAAATATTATGAATAATGTTTGTTTTTTTAACTTTGCTACTGTATTAGATAATTGCATTGATTTGAATCTGACCTTAGTCTTTACCTCAATGGGACTAAGTATATACATAGATAGTCAATATGCGTATGTTAGATAGAGGGATTTTGACCCATTTTCAAATTGTTAATATAAATATTTCTAAGATATTATTTTTTTGACAAAGTAATCACCCGACACTCACAGAGGCCGCGGGAAGATTGTCCCGTGTATCTATTAATTGGTGCCTTGGAAAGATTCATCAGAAAACATAATTGATAGAGTGGTGGGCGAGCTAGATGCCAATGATATCATAATGTCCAAAATGTATGGTTCGTCTGATTTCCTTCCAATTTGGTGTGTAAATCCACTAAGAACCAACTGTTGTAATACAAATTAAAAATTGATCATCAAGTTTTGGGTAAAAAAAATCTATTTGTAACAGAAATCTTTTAAATCGGCGCCACCAAAATTCAAACGAAAGATCTAATTTTCCTCAAACTTGTGATTTATATTCTATGAAAGAAAAATGATATTTTTAATGTGGTACCTACACTAATAAATTATCAGAAAGTATTGCTATGAATTATTCCAATTTTTTAAATCTGATACAGGATTTTAAGATATGCACAAAATAATTTATAATTATTTGCGTGTGAATATTATTTTCTGATTTTTTACACTTGTTTAGAATGGAGTTTTGCACATTTCTCCGGGGTTTAAAAATTGTAGGCTCTTAGGATGTACCCTATGGTGATTTCAAAGTTTTAAGTCAAACATAGTGGTACAAAAGGGGTACATTGATGCACCTAAACCTAACATATTTAAATTTTGAGCTAAATACTCATTGTGACCTATTGTACCAAAAGTTATGACCATTGATTAATTCACAGTTTGACTTAAAACTTTGAAATTTTTCACACGGAATTATGGAACACAGCAAGCACTGTTTGTTATATATCTACCAAATATTAACCAATTTTATCAATATTGGACCTCAAGATTGAGTTTCGTCCAACTTCGATGTTTCATAGGACTGTCATGTGCCTTGGGGGTCAAAGGTAAAACACTTTTTACATTATCGATTTTTGTACGTGAATTTAGTACCTTGATACATAATTTAATGTCATTTGGTTATAGTGTTTTCGAGCAGTTTACGATTTTCTTTAGAAGTGTACCGTACCACGAGAAATTAAAAGGTTTTAAAAGAATCCAATCTGCAACATTTGGTTCGCATAATTTGCAAGCTGTACAGATTCAATATAAATAATATTTGAACTTTTATATATTTGACTTTCTACATAGTCCGGGAACGAGGTCCCCAAGGTTTATCTATCTTAATACATAATCCTAGCCTTCTAATAGTCGGAGCTGGACGTCTTTCTGTGTTTGGGTGGTGGACCTACAGAGTCTCTTCCAATGTTAAATTGTTATCTCTCAATTGGTATAAAATTCAGGTAATTTTAAAAAACATGGCATTGTTCTAAGTTTGCGGGAAAAAAATACTTTGTTGATTTTATAAATTTATGTATTTTATACGCAGTATTTAATTGTTCATAAATTTAATAAATATAACGAAAATGCATTTCCCGTGGGCGTAGGGCAACGCCAAATTTTTAAATTACTTGTAACATCAACAGCACTCAGTATCCTGAATTTCAGACCAATAGATAAGCGTGAAAATGCATTTTTTAGAGATGGCAATTTAACATCGGAAGGGCCATTTAAGGGCCCCTGTTGGCCGCACCCACCATCCACGCAAAGCAAGATGTTCAGTTCCGACTATTTGGGGGCTAGGACGACGTATTCAGTTAGATAAACCTTGGGACCTTATTCCCGGCACCAAACCCTACCTGGCTCCCGGACTAGTAGATTGTGGAAAGTCAAATTTAGACAGTTGAAATAATTTGGACAAGTTAGTACATCCTATGTACGTTGAGCTAAGGTTAGGAAACTGTATATCTATTTTAGCTTAGTTACAGAGAGTGCCTTAAATATTGACACAAGCAAATAGTTAGAAAAATTTGCATTTTGTACTTTTAAAGTACAGTAAAGTCTGTAATGTATGTACTTTTAATAACGTGCTTTTATTGTACTTTTAGCGATGTGCTGAAGTTTCATGTAGTAATTAAACTGGTATGCTTTTTCAACGACTAGTGATACTAAAAGTGTTATCAATTCTCTCCATCTTGCGGGATAACTGATACGACGTACGCCAAATAAATAGTCCATGAACGGGTTAATGGAATAATATTGTATATGTAGTTTGCGGCAATTACGGTTATTAATAAAAAATGAAACATTTCCATTATCACAAGATTGAAAAGGAAGGCGGTGCAGTGCACAGCTCGAGTAGTGTTCTCCCTGTTAGTGTTTGTGTTGAAGTTCCACCTACATTTTTTATAAAGTTGGTGGAATCAGGTGGGCATGTCAGAGACAAAACCTAAGTCAGGATATGAGACTTTTGCACGTGCTGGGTTGTTCATATTTTAGTGACAGGCGTTTCTTTTTAATAAATTTTCTATAGGTACCGCTTCTTTTTGAAATTAATAATATTTTGCTACCAATTTCCATTTGTGTAACTTATATGCATTAGAAAGCATGTTAATGATTGTGGTGTGCCTATTATGCCATTTATTCTTTGGAAGTTAAAATGTTGTGAAATCTATAAGGTATTAATCACTTTTAGTTTATATATTGTTGGCAACACAGATGGTAAACTATATTTAAACAAAATTAAAATTTGATCAATTACTTTTAACATTTTCATTGTTAAATCTCAACAGTTTTTTCTTTGCACTATGAAATCATATACATTAACATATTAACATGCTATATACGTATGTATAATATTATTGCAGTTTAGTTAAATAAATACTAAATATGTACATAGCCGGGAGTATATCCATCTCAAAGACGTTAATATGAGTTCTTTGGATTTGTTTATAACCTAGCAAGCTCTAAAGGCTCTTTTGTTGTGAATCTTTTTGTATAAAATTTCTTTTTGTTTGAGTCTTCAAGAAACTGAAGTTGATCCCATTTTAAGAAAATGATTTGTTTAGATCGTGAAATGAGAAAATTGATAAATTTTCGATAAGTGAATTTACATAGGTACTTCTAATGAATTTTTATCCGAAACGAAGTTTTCTTATTTGTCTTGGTTAACTACCCGTGATCTTACATACCCAAATCTTGAATGTATTATATAAAGTTCAATATTTGGACCCGATTACATCATGCTTCTTAACTCGGGCCACATATTGATTTTCTATATCTAATTAGAGCCCAATTGTTCCAAATTAGTTTGACCTGAACTCTATGCCCAAAATTCCTTAACCCTCGGAGGATTAACATATTTTCACAAAGGCCGTGGATATAGGGGTAGGGATGGCCAAGGCCTCTAGGATTTCATACTTCACGTGGATGGATTGGGCTGAAATTTGGTACACATGTAATTGGAAAGATTCATCGACAGAATTTATTTAAAAAAAATCGATATGACGTCATCACGTCCAAAAATTAAACTTTGTCCGAGTTACTTCAAATTTGTTGTGTAGGTCCACTAGGCACTCACAAATACAAATCCATAAATGTATTTTTAAATATTATTAAATATGATTTGGGGGGGGGATGATGGTTTAAGACAAAAACACTCACTTAAATGGCTCTAAAATCCAAAAGAAATCTCCTATCTTGCTCAAATTTGAGATTTAAAATTAAGCAGTCATTATGAATAATGTCTTATAAACTTAGATGTCTCACTTTAATAGTTGTTGGTCTATGAGACCCAGCATACCAGGGCAGGTGCATAAATTTTTTATTTTTAATATAAATTTATTCACATATAAATGGTTCTAATTATTTAATATAGCATATTATTAGTTTCTAGGTCATTTAAAGTGCTTTTGGAATGATTTCCTGCTTTATAATTGAATTTCAGAAAAAATAATTTTTAACGTGTTGGCCTGGTCTGGTCCCAAAATCAATGGACGTTAGTTTCTGACTTTGGATAAAGCTATGAATTTTTACTTGGTACACTTACAACAAACCAGATAAAGAATAGATATGTCAAATATGAAGTCATTCTAATGTTTATTGGGAAATTAAGTATTCCACTTTTCCTGTAGGATTTTCATATAAGAGCAATTTTTGACACAAAAAATTTCCTATTAAATAAATTACTTTTTATATTATCGAAGAGCTTTGACTTTGGTTTGTGTTTGTGCTGATATAGCAAATGATATCATGCTGTTAATCTCTACATTTTGTTTCATCCTTCACACTTATGGTTGAGACAAGAAGTTTTAGGTGTGTTGATTTCTATAATCTATGGTTTAAGAAACTAATCTAATAATTGTATGTTAGAAGTATCAATCTGGTGGGTTATTTTTTCCCAACAATTAACAGATAAGTTTCATTAGAATATTTTTTTATATATTTAGCTATTTTGTAAATCATACAATTTCTAAATGAAATGTGCCTGATGCCTATGATGAATTATCAACGTTATCAACAGGTAATGAAAAGGATTCTACGAAAAGGGATTTACGTTGTTTTCTGTTAGCGGGAAAAAATCAAATGCATATTATTCCAACTTTAATGTTGTGATTACTCGAAACAGTATTTGAGTTCTTGAAGTAAAAGCAATTGGACACTTACAATGTCCGTACAATAGAGTGTCTAGGTGTAAAGTTTAGATAAATTAGATGATCCTGGTAAGGTAACGCGTTTATTCAGCTAGATTACTTGAAACTCTAAGCTATTTTGGAATCGTTATAACAGCAGAATGATCAGTCCTAAAATTTCATGATAGATGATAAGTAGTTACAACAGGTAAAGGAATATCATAGCATTGACAACAGATTTTTGTCCTTGATATAATTCGTTATTTTAACTATGGCCTGGTCAACATTGACCATCGAAGAGCCAGCCACTACACCATACAATTGATGATTTTAATCTGTTAGGAGAATAATTAATTTTAACATACAGTTTATTGTACTGTTTTGACGCCACAGAACCAGGATTGGTATTGATTTGGTGAGATTTTAAACGTGAAGGCGGTTATAGTGATAAAAATTGTACTAACATGATATAAGGAATTGCTTCTATGAAGAGAATTGGGGTATTTTGGCAATATTGGGAGCCTAATTCTAATTATGTTAGATCTCAATGTCACATTAGCAAAACCGGAAAAGCATAACGTTTCTAATGAAAAGACGGCCAATAAACAATAAAATGGGAAACCTCCATTGACATATTTCTTCTGTATCAAACTTCCGGTTAAACTTTAAACTGACTATAAGCTGGGATTTTAGTGTTGAGGTGATTGTTAGAAACAAATTTTCTACATCATTACATTAGAAAGTTTTTTTAATAAATGAATTATTTCTATTCTGTTAAATACTTACACATGAACTATTTATATATTTTTAAACTGTGGCATTACTATAAGCACCAGAATGTTACAACAAATAATTTTAGCACCATCCTCCGAGTTACTAATTAGACATTAAGATATGAAAACGCACAACTTCATATAAAACTACTATTAGTTCCTTTTGTGAAATTATGTAGCAATCACCTATGTTCAATCACTTTCCGGTATAAATCATATCTAAACATTCTCGGCTTAAGCTATTTAAACTCGAGTGCATCGCTTCACTAATCTATTAATTTAAAAACTAACACTATTGTGTATGGAAAGACTTGAAATACCTACTATTGGTGTCTCAAATGCCAAGTACTCCCTAAAATTCCTAAATTGGTTTTTGATGCCACAGAAAAACAACTAGGTTTCCGATGTTATGTGAATGGACCATCATTACCACTGCGTTCTGTAAATTCAAGATACGAAGAACAAACAAAATATTATTCTGAAATGTAATACGAAGCATGGGAAGGAGGTAAACAATCAAATGCCTCTATATTTCATATTTCTAAACCCATTAAGTTTTCAGCTTACTAACTTTGTGGTCTAGAATAATATCATAGCCACTTTATAAAAGCTTGTCACTTGCCCTTTCAGTGTTTTATCCCATTCTCTTTTGAACTGACGGAAAGATATGATAATGCTGGCTGCTTGGCATTGTGTGAAGGCAATGAGGTGCAAAGAAGAAACATTTCCGGTACTTGTGTCGTACGTTTCCCCTCCCGATTCATTTCTGTGACTTTTCTTCTATCTGACTAGCGTTCCATGTTTCTTGTGCTGAGGTGTTTTGGTCTCTTACCCCACCAGATTATCGAGGAATGGATAACAAGGGAGAAACCTCCTTGTAATAATTTTTATATCGTATATTTCCTTTTGGTGTTTTTTCTTCTGTGAAATAATCCTATGCTATCTAAATACATGCCTGTATAAATATAGAGAGCCTGAATAATATGACGTTAGGTTTGCCTTCTAGACTTATATAGAGGTAATACGTAATAATAAAAGCGGAATTGTAAAATAAAACATTAGAGAGGAAACGAGAAATAAATATACGGGAGGTGTCTTCCGCTAAGCAGTCACAGTGCTGGAGATGTTGGTAGATGAACAGCATAAAGTGGAGGAAGTGGAAGGACAATGGTCGCCCCTGGTTCACAACACAACGCTCTGCGATGGTGCTGCCTTTTCTGTTGTTTTCAAATTGTTTTTTGAAGTTACTCAAAGTTGTTACCAATACTATATGTTATCGCGCAGATAATATGAATTTTTAGTCACACTTTTGAAAAATGTTTTAATAAGTAATTGTAAACTATTAACTTTTCAAAAGTGAATTGCAGAAGCAAAGTATAATTGAATTTTTTTTTAATCAGACATCTTAATTCTCATAAAAACATTAAATTGTATTTTTATTAAATATAAATTTCAAATTAATTACACTTTTTATTGTTCTAATTCTTCTAGACATAATAAAATAGTGCTGTATATCTATACCGACATTATTTTTGTATTTACTTTTTGATACATGTTATATAAACCCACCTCCATATATATAAAAGAACTAATGCAATAAATTAAAAAGAAAATGTTCACTTGAAACTATATCGATCGCCATAATAATATAATCTAAAATCAACACGATGAAACGAAATGCCATACTAGGACGAAGAAGAACCAAGTGAAAGAAACTAAAGGTAACTTTGCAATCCAACAACATAGGATGAAAGTTTGGGGTAATTGAGTGAGGGTCCATTAGGTCCGCGTGAATGCTTCCCGAGCAAATTATGATTGATGTCCTTCTTGTGGGAGCGATATGGAATCTCTATCATGTCTCTACATTCTTCTTGCAGGTTATAAAGGGGGGGGGGAGGGAAATCCAATGGAAATCCGCAGACAAATCTTTTATAGTTTACAAATTAATTTCAATTTCGCTTCCATAACGCATTTCGTATGACTCAAAAACATCCTAATGAACTCTGTGCGTTTAGGCCAATAAATTGATTTAAACTCGATTTTCATTCAGTCATGTAGTATTACTATCAGTAAAAAATGGAATAAGATAATAAAGTTAGTTTATTATTTTCTGCAATGGTAATTACAACCAAATGACAATCTAACATAGTATGAATTTCAGACATTGAATACTATCGCAGCTTATAGTTTTCTAAGTGTCAAGTAGAGAAAGCTGTCTCTGATCAGAAAGCCATTTTTCAAATTATTTTCGAACCAATATCTTATTGTGACAAGAATGCATTGACTCGGAACACCAGGTTTTGTAGTGCAGCTATAACAGGTGAAGTATATCAACTGGATTCTTAGCTGGCTGCTTTTCTCTGTAGATTCTTCTACATCATATTTTGTCAGTTGGTTATGGTAGATAATTTTTTCATAAATATAGGTACTACAAAAATTAACCGTAACAAGATTTTTTTCATGAATTTAAAAATATATTAATTTTATTAATAATTTTCCTATGACTCTAAAATACATCATATTACTACATAAACAATAGTATATAGAACAGTATTTAATAAAAATAAAATACCATTTACCTATTTAGTATTTTTAAATTCATGAAAAAAATCTTGTTACGGTTAAATTTTACCAGGGTAGTATTATCTAATTACTGTATAAGTAATTTACCACTTTATTGTCTTTTTCTAATCACTTAGTTTAGTTATAATAATGGATTTTGTAGTGAGACCCAAATGACCATAGTGCGCTATTGATGAACTTTATTTATTCAATAGCGGCCCTATGATATTAATTTTGTGCTATCCTTGCCTCATGAAGCAAACTAAACTTTAATGCTTTTTGTTGTAAATTCTATTTCTACCTAACAAACAAATGATTAGATGATACCTACCTATTACCTATAGCTTTTTTTCATATTAGGTAGTTCAATTTAGTTTTCACATAGATGAGATATCAGTTGAAAGTTATTTAAAATTAGAGTAGGTAATTTTCTCTCTTTAGGTCTTTTTTGGGAACGTTTTACCATCGCAGCTCTCATATTTACCTTTTGGCGGATTCCAGTAAAATTTTCTTTTATTGATTTTTAGTTAGGTACCTATTTTCGTGAATTGGGATTGGTTGTTATAAAAATTTTCTATACATATAATAATTATTTTATTGTAAATAAAGAAACTGTGAACCTACATACCTTCCAGTACACAGGTTTGGGACAGTTTATCAATATAAAATCTCACTAGGCAGAGCATGGTAGACAGCATTGCCAGCACTTACACTAAACCGGGGAAGGTAGCCATCTACTGGCCAATAGAAAATTTAGTAGTAGCAGTTGCTTCAATATATCGATTCACCATGTAGGTCCAGGACAAAGACTTTTATTGCACATTAAAAGTCTTTGATTCAGGATCTTGCTGATCACACAATGGAAGTATTATGGGTTTGCAAATTTGTTGATTTGTTTTGTGTATTCTTAGGACAAATTTACTCAAAACAATAAACATCTCAGGTTAATGACCCTTTGGTTTACTTGACCAACCACCAAAGGTGTTAGGATCACTTTTACATTAGAAATTATGAAAACAGAAATCTAATATTGATTGATTAAAAAATGGCATCTGTGTACCTAATTATTACTTAACACATAAAATTAATGACCAAATAAATTTTTGATAATAATGCTACCTGTCCAAAACCTATGCACTTTAACTGGCAGTTATTACATAAATCTAAGATAAAATTGAAGTTAGATACCTAATTTAAAGACCTCTACGACTAAGGTAGAATTTTATGAAAAAATAACTGGGATTTTCTTTCAGGGTACCTATAATTTCTACATTTTGAAATTTTTCATAAAATTTTACCTTAGTTGTAGAGGTCTTTTAAATTAGATAGCGAACTTTAATTTTACTCATCACAAAATATTTGACTAAAATTGCGCAATATATTCACATCCTTCAAATAATAAACTGATTGATTTAATTATGATGTGTAAGTGTAATGATATTTGTCTGACTTGTATCTCCTATGGGATAGGTATAAAAGTTGTAACCAAAACTAAAATTATCGATACGTACACAACATTGCAGATAGTTGTAAAGGAAAAGACGATCTATTCAATAAAGATTAACCTGTTTTGTTATTGTTTACACAAAACCTATTTAGTAAATTGAATTAAATATTATCCACAATTCTTCTTGTTCCTCCTTTTTTATGGTCGATTTGTAGTAGCACATTGATATATTATATATTTATTTATATAGAAAAGTAAGATTGAAATGTAAACATTAATCAATAGGATCAATATAAAATGATCAGTTTAAAAAAGTATCAATAATAAAATTATTAGTCTAAGTAGGTATACAGGGCAAAGTATGTTCTAACTGATTTTATACGATAAAATAAACAATAGTTTCTTAATATTTAGTTTTAGTTGAATTTCTGTTGGGCATAAAATCATTGTGTAATATGTACGTAATAATTGTTATTATGTAAGTATCATGATGAAAATTTTGGTATTGTTTGAATAAAATGTACGTGTTAGAAGTTTACTTTATACCCACTGTGATCTCCATCTGTTTCAAATAAAATCTTCCTTCTTCTATGCCACTTTTGAAAGTAACAGAATTTTACTTTTATCTTTCAAAGAGACTCGTTCTATCAGGACGCCAATTTGTCTTTATTGTGAGTTATAAGATAAAATTTTCCTACTATTTTATATTTGTAAACAGCATACATTTTGACTTATAGAAGATTTTGAGAAAGAAAAATTTCTTTATTTAATGATATCTTGCGTGTATACTAGGTCAAAGAAATCAAGCGACTGATTTTGTTAAATTATTGAATTAAATAATATTATTTGTATATTTTATATACATATATCCTACACCAGTTTTAAAAAACTAAAACGAGTAGGTGTTTTTTTTAGTAATATACCTGAAATTAATTTATTATTTTAAACATGGTATTTATACTTTTGAAATGGCTAATAAATTGTAATTTACTATCAAAGACTCGCTGATACTCATATGTTGGTAAATTGAGCATGTAATAGAAAGGAGGAGAAGATAAAAAGACAAAACTAGTGCCATAAGAAGGTCAGAAGATAAAAGGAAGAATGACAATTTAATTCTACTTTGCTCAGACACGTAGTTTTATTTCTTTTCAAGTTAAATAATATTTGAGAAATCTATTGCTAGAGGTAGCTTCATGTATGTATATATACACATTCGATTTATATGCACACTTAAACCTTAGGTCTCTCTTTTATGTCTAATAAGTGTATTTCTAGTGTTTATATCTAATATTTGATAGGTATTTCGCTTCTTTTTACTTATTAACTGTTCGATTAGTTGGTATGAAGTCATTGAACATTCTGGTGGATATGGTTTTTATTAACCCCTTGATGCTTTTTATCGTCTCATATTCCTCGGTTGAGTTAGTTAGCCTATTTGACATACTGGGTTAGAGTAGATGATCTAAAGATTGATTTCATAACTCAACTCACACTTTAAATGGGCGAAGATCTATTAAATGTGATTGCTTTGGTCTCAATGAAATTAATCTTAAAGTTGTTAACTATCATTAGGTGCATGGTGAGGGTGGGAAATAAAATGTCGATAATAAAATAATCGTGTAAATATTTTTGTATGAAAAAGTATTCAAATTTGTAATCAAAATAAAAGAATCACTTAATAATTTACATACAAATTATATGGTAAACATCCATTCTTAATTAATTGTGTTACGTAGGTATTCTAATAGTAACTTATTTAAATATTATTATTCAACTGTAATTTATTCCTAATTTGAATTATAATTTTTAATCATATTTCATTTGTTTTATTTGTCTTTTACACATCAAATCGTCATAATTAAATAAGTAAGTGTTATTTCTATATAATATTTACTCACATTATTATTTATAAAAAAATAATTATATTACTACTAAATGAAAACTATGCGACACATGTATGTATGTGTTTATAATGCAATTTAAAAAGTATTAATCTGAATAATTTTTGGAAAATAGTTTTTTCATCAAGTTTCTTACAGGATAGAAGTGTGTCTTTGCATAAATTGACTTTGGAAACGCTCTCCAATCGGCCTGTAGCTAAGCAACCAGCGTGTATATAAAAAGTGGATATAACTGTTAACTTGTCTGCTCCAGTTACATGTAGTGGATCTCTTTATCTAGCTACATGATATACCTATAATCTCACGAGGAGTCTTTACATTCGCATAAATTTGCATACGAAATGAATCCAACTATTCGCTTCAGGCTCACCTGCACGATCCCCGCCTCTTCCTATAGCAAAAGTGTTTTGTAGTGTTTAGTTCTTTTAGTTATGGTTTGTGAGAACGAATAGGTAACGCTTAGAACTTCTATATTTTATATATCTATAGCCCGGAGACATCTTTCTTTGGTATTATCATGCACTAAAAAAACGAGGTATTTGATAACATTTATTATCATATTAGCTTCATTTTTAAATCTGTCAACACTTAATTTTCTTAGAAAATTAATGTACAATCACATCAGTGTCTTAGATGAAACTAATATTATAATAATTAATGTATGTATTTAATCTTATTTTTCACATATCTACTTGTTTTAGAAACTGAAATTTTTATTTTGTTATATTTTGTAGTTCATGATTTGATTTAAATTTATTATTCAAAAAGAAAACAATACTTGGGATAAATTATTTAGTAATTTATATTTACAATATATTTTAATATACTTCACTTTATCTGGCTAAGTCTAATCGTTGGGTCTGATGACGTCATCGGACTCATTTTGTTGTACATGTATCAAATATCTGCAAATAGATTGGACAGAATTATAATGTAGGGGTATTGATTGTAATATAATGGTAGGGTCTCAAAGCCACGAAGTTTTGTGAAAAACATAATTAAAACTATTTTATACATAAGCATAAGCACTGCCGGAACTCTATCAATAACGAAGTTTGTTTGTTTGGGAATATTGACAGTCTTTGACAAAATAAATTAAACTTTTACTTGATATCTATTTGTTAATTTGGTGTTGTTCAACCTCAAATATTGAAACGGAAGTGCTTAGCTGCCTAATTTTTACAAAGTTTAGAAAATGTCAACATGTAAGTATATAGATAAATTACAGATTTTCTAATTTGTAATTTAATCAAAAACTTTTAGTAGGTACCTATGTGAAAATCTATAGGTACTTAACTTGTTTTTAGTTAAATCAACTGTAAATAACTTAATTGTCTACTTTTTTATAATTTGTAAATATTAATCATTTCACATTCGTGATTGTTTAGCTTTTTTACCATAGAGACTTTTAATTTGAAATCAAAGATTAATTATTACATATTTTTGTCGAAGTGAACAATTATGTTTATGAGTTACATGCCCATATTCGTTTAAAACTCTTTTTTGACTATTTTTGCATATGCATTTTCTTTCAATATTATTGTTGAATGGTACATCTCTGATAACTGACCATAAAATGAAATTTAATTTATGATTACTTGGACAACAGGCCCTATAAGGATCTAATGACGGCATATATTCTCAAAACGAACTACTTCATGAGGCTAACTTCTTATTCATTCCGTTTATGAGAGTTGTCTTTTTTATTTATTTCGTTTATAGATACCTAGATAGCTGAAATGAGTAAAAAGGTTAATAATTTCGCTTTCTGCAGATTTTAGATTAGGCAACAAAATTGAACAAAACATGTGAGATAAAATTAGAGAAGAATTTAATTAGTTTCATATTTTTTGGATCTTTTTATTTCAATTTTAATCAATTTATATTTCATACATTGAAATACTTTAAGAAGCCTTATACGATATCAATTTTTTTTTGTATTCGCCTAATAATTCAAATTCTAATCAAAACATTTTAATTGAGATACTGTTTACCTTTTGCTTCTTGTTATTTAAATTTCAGAATGGATAGCGAAAGGATTAGCTTACTGCATTGAATGGGGATTGACGATTTGTAAATTTGATAACTAGGTGTGGACAAAATTGAGAACATGTAGACATGTCCATTTCAATATTGACGTTATCAAAACAATATACTTAAGTAACTAAATAAATAAAGTTAGTCCCAAATTGATATACTAATATACTGTCAATTTCACGTTCCTAGTAGAATGTATTTTAGTCATATTTAATGCGTTTTATAATGTTTACGTGGCGCCTCTCTGTACTGGATGAAGTAATTGTTTTCTTTGATGCACATTTTGTGTACAAGATAAATAAATATCTGATTGTTAGAGGTGCCTTAACTTTTCAAGTTTGTTATTTAATGCCTAATTTATTCAATTTTTCAATATTTGCTATGTCTCTAGATATTCAATTACAGAACATCTTAAACCCATTGTAGGTGTTTCACACCTTTTATGCACGGAGAGACAATGTTGTTTATATAAGCATTTTGTGGTCATTATCAATTTACATGATTAGCATTTTCGTACATTACCAAATACTAATTGTTTCATTTAAGCAGAGAGATGTTGGTTTTCCACCAGGACCTCTAATTAGATACGTTTAAGATATTTTCTTATGTAACTGCGTTGCCAAAGTTTTATTCATTTTTCTATTAGATCCATCTACACTTTGTATTCTCAGTCAGCGGACCTTTGATGTAAGAACTGAATATTAATTGAAGTTGAGGTTGATGAAATCTGAAATAGTTAGGTATATTATAATTTCGGACTTTGTGTAATAAAATGTCGTCTTTTAATTAAATGAAAGACTATAAGGAATACATTACATTTTTTGTGACATGTTATATTTTTATTAGCTTTTATTATTATAGGATTTTTTTAAATGTTTGAACAAAGGCAATATGGTGTCCTATGAATGCACCATGAAATTGGAGGAATCGGTATAGTGATTTATTTGAGACACATAATTTTAATCATTTACTTTAAAAGTTCCAATTGCAGTTGTGAAATGAAATTTGGGATCGATTTCTTCAGTATGATGGAATAAAATCGACTGATATTTTGATTTCTTTATACAAATCCAACACTAAAAAATGTATAATCTTCTAATATAAAATTCCTGCTATTTGAGGTTCGACTGCAATCAGAATAAAACACACGATATTATAGTCACTACAGACATTAAAGAGAATGAAATAATGGGAATGCTGACCATCAACACTGGATTTCAAACAGTATAATCGATATCGCAATTGTAAAAACAAATAAAAATATCAAAATAGACTTTTTAGTCAATAATGTTGCTGATCTTAAAAATAAACATAGACATACTAAAATAAATTATCACTACACAGTCATACAAAGAAGCCGTTGTTGCACCGAAAGGTTGCGCCATCTTCGCTAGCAAAGACAATGACAGCTATAGACAAGCTTCCAGATTCTTATCCGACACATCGTCTTCATTTTCTGGAAGTTGAGCAGACATGTTGTGTGTTCGATGCATTCTGGTCAGTTAAGAATAAACTGTGACGCCCTCCCCCACCCTTTCCCTCTTACATTTTAACCCTCAATATGCTTCATTCAAACCGAAATAATAAACAATAATTATTTTTTTAAATTTAGTCCTTCATGCTGACATTACTTAGCCATTTAGCTATTATAAAAACTATCGTAGATTACAGTATCCAAGAGACTACTCAAATTAGTTAAATTGATTCCTATTTTAAATATCCGATAATACTTTTCGTTCTGAATTCTCTAAAAATGATTGCCTAATCCTTGGCGGATAAAGCAGAAAAATTACAGAGTGGCACCCCCCACCCCCTAGCTTTCATAAGTTCCGTGCATGGATGGATCGTTTTGTACACAAGTATCTTGGAAAAATTATCGACAATTTTTTTAAATCGATAACGGTGCCGAGCTGGGGGCACCAGCTACAAAAATTAATGTTTGTTTGATTGACTGTAGGTTCAATAGGGAACCACTAGGTAATACAAATCCATAAATATTTTT
>JAUYWI010069086.1:0-56452 GCA_034780595.1 Parotoplana pacifica | reverse complement strand
TCTCTCTTTTCCATACTTTTCTAGGTCAACTTTGGGGGCCCTCTTTTCCTTATCCCTTAGATTCCAAGTGCTTTTTACACCACTATTCTCTTACTTTCTTAGGCTGTGACCACACCATCTTAGACAGCTGCCTCTCACTACCTCTACAATGGACTCTTGTAGACCCAGCTTTTCCATCAATAATTCTGAATTCATCTTATCCTACATATCTTTCTAAGCATAGCCTTTTCTGCCATTCTTAGGATATTTTCTTCTATTGATCTTACTGCCCATGTCTCTGCCACACATACAACAATTACTGGTCTAATACATATGCTATATATTTTCTCCTTCATTGCTATAGTTACACAGTACTGATTCCAGATCTCTAAACTTTTGTTAGTCAAATCTCACTGTCTTTGTCACTGTTAATGTATCTATCAATGTCTTTTAACACCTTATCTTCTATCTTCTACAGCTCTGTAACATTTTTATCAGATTCATTTCCCTGCATACATTTCTTGCATTTGAAATCAATAGTTATTGAGATAGTGACTATTCTTTCCAGAGCACCTACCATGAATTCATTTTCACACTTTCTAAACCACAATGAGTTGCCATATATTCCATAGGATCAAATTTTGCCCTCACAGAGACTTCCTCACCCCTTCCACATTCTATGATCTTTGTTTTTAATGTTTATTTTCAAACCTTTTCCCTCAAATGGCAGTTTCTATTTCCAACTGGTTGTCTAGTTCTTCCATGGACTCTGCCATTATCACTAAATCATCAGGATAAAGCAATTCAAATAACTCTCACTTTCTGTGACAACACATCCACAACTAATGCAAATAAAAGTGGTGACAATACAGACCCCTGATGTATGCTGACTGTTACATTAAACTCCTCTGAGAGTATTGACTTGACCCTATATTTATATTATATATGAATTCTATATTAGTGTTGTATGGCAAAGATGACATTAATAAACAGATAACATTATAAGAAATTCAAATCATAAATATTAGTTTGTTTGGTATAATTACCATATGCTTGTTGTGGCAATCATTCATTCATTAACTCATTAAATTGCTATATGGACATCTTAAGAAGGAATTGAAAGAAAAATTCTATGATGAAATTATAACATTTCTTGAACTGTATTAAATTCCATATAATGTCAATGTTGACCATCCATATTTTACCTTAAAGCTTCTAAGTTATGGAAACTATAGGAGCCTATTGAAAAGATTTAGATATGGGGAATAGGGTAATTCTTTGACAAGTGTGACCATGATATCAGACTATAATATAGTCCATACCGAAAAAAATGTCCGCCTTCCAATATAAATAGAGCAGACATTAAAATCAATATATCATAAATATTTCATAGATAATCATAGAAATTTCAAATGTTAATCCTCTATTATTATAAATATATCATAGATATTAATGTAGGTCATAGAATATTTATTCTATGATGTAAGTATATTTTGTTTTCTTATGGACGGGCGTATATAAATTTCTTACAAAAGGGACATTTTTTTCGGTATGGACTATAGAAATGTATAGATATGCATTGTCATGTATCAAATATAAATGTACTCTCTAAGCCCAAGTAGAATTGAGGCAGTTATTATATGGGTCTCAGTTAACAATATGGACTCCTACATAAGTAAACTGTGTATATATGATATGTTTTTTCCTCAAGATGATCTTCAAGGCAGGCCTGGTATAGGTATATGCTGTAAACAAAGTTGAAAGCATGGTGACTCCCAAATTCAAAAAGGATGGCCACTTCCATAAATTCTAAAGTACAGTCAACACCTTATCTCCCTAACCCTAAGGATAAAAGCCAAGTTGGTATGAGTAAGTACAAAGTAAGAGAGTGTCTAGGGATCTGCTTATTGTTCCATCAAATCCATGGCACTATCCTTAAGGTCCGATTTTGGTATGTTTGGAAACTTGTCTACTGGAAGCAATATTTATTATTGTCACAGATATTGTGCATATTAAAAACTGACCCTAAGGATAGTGCTATGGATTTGATGGAACAATAGGTGGATCCTGAGAACGTAATGCCTGTCGAATAGGTATTTGCAATATCACCTTAAATTACCTTAATTATTGTTTTTGGATTCTGCAACGATGCTGCAAGATTATTTTGGGCGTTAGAATTTTCCATTCTTTTTTAAATTTTCTATTAACCAAAAGTTGTTTAAAGAATGCGATATTTACAAAAGTTCATAGATTTCTTGTTTTTGAAATATAAAAACAAAAACAATCTAGCAAACGGCATTTTATAAATTATTATTTATATTAAATATAAAACTTGTGTCAGTTGTATTAAGAAGTATAAAGTTTTCAATTTTGTAAAGTTAGAATGTTTCCAAATAAATTGATACAAAAATATGTAAATCTTTAGTTTTTTATATATACGTTCTATTAGATTGTATTTTTTTTAAATAGTTTAGTCAAAAATATTATTTTAAACACGTTACAAGTTGATCTAAAACAAAGATTACATAGTTTTTTTATCTAAAGTCAAGTTTTACACTATATCACTAAAAATAGATGATCAAAATTCTTTAGTATACCTACTTAAGTACTATTCTTTTAAATTTTATTAAAAATAAACAAAAATGTCTTTATTTACTTACAAATGGAAATAAGAATTGGACTTGAACTTACATACCCACCTAGATTAGATACCTACTGCACAGTGGGTGCACTGGATGGAAGTTTATCGTTTTACTGGTACCTAATGAAGAGATTATGTTGTTGTGGTTGTCGGTCTATTATTTTGTCGGCTGCATTCCCAACTTACGTATCTCAAATTTTACCATTATTTTGAATAATAAAAACAGTCCTATGAATATTTTATGCTATATTTGTCTAATTTATGCATTCGTATAGCAAATAAAGTAGATTTTATATTATGTCCAACTCACATTTTTTAGATACGTGAGTTGGGAATGCAGCGATGATTTGATAGCCATGTGCCCATAAGAATGTTGCAGTAGGTATTTGCATAATTTAAAAATGATTTTCATACTATCTGGATACAAAAGAAATATTTTCTAGGTATCGAATTCAAACCCTATTTGTTTTGATGTCATAGGTAAAAACAGTTTGTTAAAAAAAATGAAAAGTAAATAAATAAGCAATAATTAGAAGACAATTTAGAAATTGACTCAATGCTTTTATCTAGATTTTTGGAACATGGGGGCGCTGTGAATCAGATACATACTAGTTACATATTAGTTATTTTAAAAATGTTAATTTTAAGCGGTATTAACTGATCAAAATACTGTTTTTAGAGATGCGCCACCACTGCAGTAGGTATATGCCTACATATGTGTAACAAGAACAAAAGTTTTTAGTCTATGCATGGTTTCTTCAGATAGTTGGACGGACTCTACAAAAATTAAATTATGAATTATATGGATCAATTTCAATAATGCCAATCTTTATTAATTAGTCAGTTTTGTTTTCCACAACCATTCTAATACAAAATAATTACACATCTGTTTCTGTTTGGGAAGAATTGTAGGATATCTTGAGTGAAAAGTCAAATTAGATGAGAAAATCAACGAATTAGCTTTAATTCTGTGATTTTTCGTACAATTTAAAAGCCAATAAATTAAACAATATATGGATGTAGAGAAATAATTTTAGAGTACAACAAAACACACTATGTGGCATAACAGTTTTTTTAATAGAAACTGAGCGAACAGGTGGCAAACAAATACAATTTAAATATTTTTATCAAATTAATTTTACAAATAAATGATTGACTAGTCAGTACCTACATTTGTTTAGTGTCAAATATTATTTTTCATTTATTTTAATAAGTAGGTATGTGCTTATTAGGTTTGTATGTATTCTGAAATCCATTTTTATTTCTATTTGAAAATTTATAACCATATCAAAATATCAAAAAAAGAGTAATTTTCATCTTTGTACTTGTATATACTATCATATGCCGTTTTAAGGTTACGAAAAAAACAATCTTTTGTTTTAGGTAATATGTATTCATGTCTCATTTCGATAATAATAAAATTATAACTGTGAACGTAGATACTTTTTAAAAACATTAAATTTTTATGCAATTTAATACCCAGAATATAATTTTCCCATTAGTAAACCAAAAAGATATCATATATTTTATTTGAAATGTTGGTACAATTTTTAAATAGGCACGTATCAATAATTACTTTGTATTTTAAAAGTGAAATTTTCATTGTGTACTTCCTATAAAGTTAAAATTGTGTCACATACGACATGTGATATTTTAATATTCATGTAAGTTGAGCATGACACGTAGGAACATTTTAAATGTCGTTTCAATTACAAAAACACTGTATAGGTAATTGGCTGCACACCAATTATCATATTTAATAAATATGTTTTTTGGGATTATTTTTAAGAAAACACACAAAGGTCGACTAAAGTTCGATTTTGTTTCAATATTTCCTGACAAGGCGGCTATAACGTTGTCGATGCTATTTAGCACAATTTAATGATTGTTTGGTATCACATCTTACAGGGTATCTACTTTGAAAATCGTAATTATAAAGATTAGATTAATTGTCTGTATTTTAATAAAAGAAATGAATTTTAACCCAGATTTAGTGATTTCAATATCTGATTGTTTAACTGAATACAAATTTAGGTATTACCTATTTGGATAAATACCAAATATTGGATCAAAAAATAATTAATTTTGATGCTTAGAAATTAATTACAAGATAATGTTTAAATTCAAATATTAACTTCAGCAGATATAGAACAAAAACTAATTAGATTTTCAAATTGATAACATCATTTATTATAAAACAGGATTTGTTTATCTAAATTTACATATTATTTAAAATTTTAATACTTTATGATAATAAATAAATTACAATACACATATACCTATTTACATAAGTAATAAAAATATAAATATTGACACTTATAGATTTTACTAAATAAATATGCTTCTGTCCGATAATTATTAACAAAATTTACAAAAATATATAAACAAATTAAATTATTTTATCTTTATGTAATGTTATAGCTATGTTTAATTAAAGCAAAAAGTTGATCCGCATTAAGTGAAAAGTACTAAATGTTATTATTCAGATACAGAGATTTTGGCAGCTACCACGACAACTAATATTGAATTACTTAGGTAGAAATCATATGTTTACCTATTTTCACCTAGCCTTGTAACAATCTTATTTCAAGAATTGTCTTATTTAAAATTGACAGATCCAAATTTTAAAAAATGTTGATTTTATCCTAAATAAATCAAATTGTAAATACGAATGTTTTTTTTAGTTTAATCTATTGGCACGGACAAAACAATTGATGATGTGAAAATAATCGATAAAGTTTTATAATTACGAAGGAAATCTTATGATTGAGGGAACATAGGAAATGTTCTGCGCTATCTGTGGGGTTGATGCATAGATATTGTTGGTTAAAGAGAGTGGACTCAAGCCATTCTTGTTGTTCCAAATCTGAAAACCTGATAATAAATGAGAAGGGGATGGGGACAGCACCGCCAAATTGGTTTGAAACGGCAAACTTTCGTGTTGAGGTTGCATGGAATAAGTAGGCGGAGAGGGAAAATCATCAGCTGACGGCTGGTCAAGTGGATGAAGGGCCATTTGATAAGTTCTTTGTACTAAAGCTGTGGGTGGCGGTAAGAGCTGTGCTTGTTGGTTGGGCGAGGTGTTTTCATGGCACTTCTGATATTGGTCATCTGTGATGTCATTTGGATTTTGTTCATCAACTGCATACTCTCTTCGTTCGCGCGCTCTTCTGTTTTGAAACCAAATTTTAACCTACAAGAAAATCAGATATTGAACAAATGTTATTCATTTATCTTGCTTAAATTTTTACTATTATACCAAATGTTTGTGTTTTATTGTAAGCAGATATCATGTAGGTACAAAGTTTATCAAAATTGTATTTTGTGTAATTAAACAAGCTTTCTATTATGTGGGTACTTTTATTCAAGAAATATATTTTTTAACCTTTGTTTCAGATAACTAAGGAAATCAATCATGTTGATGAAGTAATTTTCTTTAAAATTTTCGTATATTTTCGAGATCTTATAAGTAATTTTGATCCTACAGAAATATTTTGATTTGACTACCGGTAAACAAGATGTAGGTGCATGAGAAAATATGTATTTGCTCAGAAAATTAAAAATATAATTTATAAGCTTTTACTGTACATCACAAAATTTCATAATTATTATTTTGATTTTATATCATTAAAGTTTTTATAAGTTCTAGAATATTCTTTTTTAATTGAAATTTAATTATTTGTTTAGCGCATATTGGGAAAGGTAACAAGTAGGTACCTATGAGATATTGTTTGCGAGACGATTTTCTTATGATCAAGCAATCAATCAATCACATCAATACATTTTTAATTGATAAAAAATAAATTTGTTTATATTCAAATATGTTTACCTAATTTTGGCCAATTTTATATCTATTGTCAAAGACCAGCTCTTACACTTCTGTAAGATTTTAAGTGCTAAACAAATGAAGAAAGAAAATTATTCAGAAAATCAAAATACTATTCTATTTATTTACCTAATACCATCTGTTCTAAAACTAAATTAGATCATTTTCTGTTATTATTTTAACAATTAACAATAGTCATTCTATACTTTGCCAAATAAAAAAGAAGAAAACACAATGATGAGAAAGTTAGAGAAAGTAAAATTTTATCATTGATTGTGTATAAACATTCCACCAAATCTAATTTCTTTAAGTAAATACATATATATCTTATATTCGTTTTTGAACAAATATAAATCTTTTTTTTCTATACATTTACATTTTTGCATTTTCAGATATGAAAGTGATTTTGAACCATAGCACCACAGCAACTAGCTTACAAGACAATAGTATAAACACTTTATTGACATGCATTTGTATAACACGCACTAACATTTAAAAACAATACTACAGCGATCTTTAAGTTGGATGAACTCCGCCCTCTGAACAAGGTCATACTTTTACATAATCTTTTTTTTTTAAAGATAATTATGAGTAAATATTCTGACATCCATATTAGTCAAAATATCAGTGCTGTTCAAATCTGTGCTTATTCCATTGTTCGTTATTCAACAATGGTCATCCGCAAATTCTTCTGACCACTGCACCACTATTGAAATAAATTGCACATTTATATCCTGCGCAGGTGGCCAAGCCAGTCATTATTAGCCAGTGCCTGGGCCAAACCCTAAGCAATCATTCTTGGAGTTTTCCATTTCCCAATCCAACTTTACAAGATTGCCGCGTGTAGAAGCAATTTAGAGCATGCTGTAATCACTGTAAAACATCCTTAATCTGAAACTCAAGCGTCACTATCATTAGAGGACCGTAAATTGATTGACTGCCAACTTGAGGCTAGGATTGATCATATCATTTACTATCATATGTCGATCTGCTAATTAGTATAGCAACGATCTGATCTTAAAGTTCAGTAAATCTGAACCCATTTTAGGCCTGTTATGGGTATATTTAGTTCCTAAATCAAAAGAATAAATATACAAATTTTCTCGATTACATATTATTATATTTCTGTGTCAATATATTTTTGGATTTATAAGTAAATTAGATAGAGCCGTTACGACAATTATTTGATAATTTTGATAATAACTCATATCACTGACCAAAAGATTGATTTCCATTATGTTGCCTAATTTAAATAATCAACTTCTCTGAAATTCACAAATGGTTCTTGTAGTACAATTTAATAACATAATTCATTTTAAAATCTACATCATAACTTATTGCTGATGAATGATATTAGTATTGCAAATACAGTGCACAAACAATAAGATCCATTATTGTTGATATTGAAAATGTTGACGGGCAAAAGATAATTTCAAACAATTTTAATTTAAAAAACAACTTTTTTCTTGTTCAGATTATAATTTAAAAAGAAATAGTATTCCTTTATGCGTTTTAAAGGAGGATTAAAAGGCCACACACAGCCATTCATTCAGAAAAAATAAATTGTTAAAAATATGTTTTAACGGAAATAAATATAATAAGATGGGTGTTACGCTATTATGAGTTGCAATCACATTTGATTGTGAATACATGAATTTTGATTGTAAAATATAAATTTTAAATCAAACAATTAGACATTAGATCCTTTTATCGAATTGATTCAGTGGTACAAAACCAAATTATTCTGAAATCAGGGATAACAATTTGATAAAATATTATTTACCTTCTTTTTTACTAATTTCATGTTTTGACAACTTGTTTTAATTAACCATGGCGTTAAACGATCGTTGAGGTATCTTACACCCCAATGAAAAACTTCCATCTAAAGTAATTTTTTTCTATATTAATTTTTGATATTTTTTATCATTTTCTTTTAGTGTGGCTCTAAAGAATATAAAACAAAATTTATTTCAAGTAAATTCATTGATACATTCATAATAGCAATATTTTAATTGGGTGTTTACGACCCCAACCGTCCCTCAGCATATTGGATCAACACTAAACAGAGTTTTCAACTAACATTCTAAATGTTTAAATTAATTTATCATAAAAATAATTTTAGCATCTTTCAAGATCTTTGCTCTTTTAACTTCTGTAAAAGGTTATATGTACCTAAAGGAATAAAAAAAGTATTATAAATATTAAATGACGTATTATTTTTAAGGATTTAATTTTAGTAAATATTAAATGACGTATTATTTAATTTTACTAATGTTTTCTGGGGAAAAACTCACTCTTATTTCTGTCAAATTAAGAGCACTACTCAGTTCAACGACATCCATGCTGCTCAAATAGCGAGCCTTCTGGAACTTGGTTTCCAGTGAATGTACTTGGAACTTGGTGAACGGAATTCTTGGACTGCGGCCCACTTTGTTCTGAACAATGGTGGTGACCTCTTTGCCACAATCAACGGAACCCGGTAATTGCACTTCTCCCTGGTGTTGGTCAGTGGCAGCAGCGGATTCAGAAGATGGAAAGGGCAACGAGTTAGTGAATATCTCAGTGCTTGAATGTTGTTTGGATTTTTTGGAACCTTTTCTGCCTAAAAAAATATTAAATAGATTTTTCCTATAAAAGATTAGTTTTAGAGATAGAATCTAAGTACAAGAAATTACAGTACAGTAGGAGAAACTTACAAAGAAACATCATCATAAATATCTCCAAAAAAAATTTTCACATAAAGGAATAGAAGAGAATTTTATACCACGACAAAAAGAAATATCATTCGAAAAACAGCATTACAACAATATTTTTTTTATAGGTACTAAATGAGTTCAAACAGAGAAACCTACATAACTGGACTGAAAATCTGAGAACAAGAATCAACAAATAAATAACAATTACACTTGTTTTCACAGAGAAACAGCAATAAGAAATGGAAAATCGTTATAAAAAATCTGTTTTTGGTGTTTAATTTAAGTAATGCTATATTTTGGTTAATAATTTGAATATAAATAAATTTTATAATATTCTTTGTTTTTATCAGGACAATTTAAATATGAAATTGGAAACTCATTTTAAGTTTAGTTTGTAGATAGTTTATACATAGCTGCAAAAATATCATTTTAACTTATTATAGTTGCCTACAAACCTAGTTTTTTTTCTGATTCTGTTGATGATTTCATTTAAAACTTTTTTTTCAATAATAGCTAAGATACATGTACACAATGGTAGGGATATGTACTGTTATCCAAGATGTGCCACTAATACCAATTTACAGCGACGCACATGTACCTACTGTTAATCGATTCTTAGTGGTCATTATATTTTTTAGATTTTATTTTTAAATGCAATAGAGTATTTGAGATAACAATTTTAGAGTAACAGCCGGATTTAACGATGGTTGAAAGTTTTACCTACAGGTCTCTATAAGATTTATACAGGAGAACAAATCATGCGCTGTCTCCCCCTATCAGATTTAGACTCATTTTTCTTAATTTTGTAATTTTCATGTTGCTATCTTCAGCATAAGGTGTCAATTTTAAGTATTGTTATCTCATTCATCATTTAAAAAATGAAATTTAAAATCTTACAGCCTGCCTCCTTTTACAAAATCTGTTTATTTATTGTCTAAACAACAGTTTTTGCTCATTAATTTAAATAATTTTTTAATCGTTTAGACAATTAATTACGGTAATAAAATTCAGTATATACGTATTTTTAATATTTAAGGTAAAATAAAGCTTACTTCGTGAAACTTTGGGCGGATGAAAACGATTTGTCTTTAACCAAGAATAGGAATCACTACAAGTGTTGTTCGTTTGTGACTGTTTTGGTGCCGCTGTTGAAGGAAGATTACATCTGCTGAGTATCGGCGGGGAACTGAATGTCAAGACTTCAGAGACATTCCTCGAAGAATTGGATTGGGAAAGATCAACATTCTGTTCATGAAAATTAGAATTTCGAATGTTTAGACTGCGAACTGAATTCCGTGAATTTGAACTAACTGGACGATTCAGAATGGAATCGATTGAGAAACTGCCCAAAGATGACATTGTTGAATTCGAGCATACTATTGCCATTTTTGGAACTGTAAAATACTTTTAATTAATTTTTATCTACCCAATTTAAAATAAATAAAATGATTCATTAGAAAATTAACAAATAAGTTTATTTATATTCTTCGAGCGCTTTATTGGACTGTCATTGGTTAAGGCCAATTTGGCGTGATTTTTGTTGAAATAGATGCTATAAAAATGAAGCTATTGTTGTCGGCATTGTTGCAAAACAATAGACACTACATTTGTGAAGATCTACCACTCAGATAGATACCTAAATGAGTTTCATTTGTCAAAATCTAAAATAATTATCTCCGTATCCTTTTTTTAGAATTTCACTTTTTCTATTGTATTTTTTATATATGTGCATATATATCCATATAATTGCAAAATATGTAATTAACTTAATATGTAGATATTGTTATTTTCTCTTTTTAATATTATGTAGAAAATTATCTAATGCTTCAATGAAATCGGTTTAAGATACAAGTTTATGAATCTGATGAGATTTTCTTAACGATATTTATTTCAGTTGATTTGACCTGCTATTTCTACAAGTAGCCACCTTCATAAATGTAGTGGTTGTCATCTGATTTTATTGTTGCTGTGTTCAACTATTCAACAATTCACCCGAGTCTTAATCCGGATAGAAAGCCCAAAGATCAGGCAATAGAAAATTAAGACACGTGTAAAAAACAGTTTAGATCAGGCTTTAGACCCCAATTAGTAAACCAGCAATGATTTTTATAGAATAATGCTCTATGTTGTGAACATAATAGCCATGCATTAACCATATCAATAGTGTAAAAAGGGAACGGCCCAGATATTAGAAGGCCAATTGATAAGCTTTTCTTTTTTAGCAAATTTTACCAAAATGTTACGCATTTAAAAGGAATATATCATCGTAATTAAATAATAATTTTATTGTCATTACCAAATTTGGTGGCTGACATGCCAATATAAAATGTAGGTAACTTTAAACAAACATTTTTAAAGAAAATTCTATGCAATGCCATATGTTAGTCAATCTTTTTCAAAGAACAGGACAGATCAAACAAAATGTTTTGTAGAAAAGTTGATGACCAAGGACTGCTCTACTAGAGCCGTCCTTGATGATTACTGACTATTTTGGACTTGAAGATATTTTATCTGATAGAAAATCTAGAATGTAGATGCCTACCATAAAAATCTAAAATTCACACCTTTGTGTGCAGTTGCCTACCATTTGGCAACGCCGAATTCAAATAGTGTGCTCCAAACCCTAAAATATGTGAAATAATTTTTGGATGTTAAGTCTCACTGAGTATTTGTATAAATGCTATTGTACTTTTAAATGATTATAGAGCTAACGAAAAAGTCAAAATTCTATATTATGAAAATTACTTCTGTTGGAGTCCAACGGCAGCAATTTTTATTCTTCAGAATAGCTGGAGACTTTGATTTATAACATTATGTTTTCAGATGTTTATTGATTAGTCCGGACGCCACCCCCGGAAAAGGTGGCTTAGAAGTGTGGTTTTGTAGCACACACACCAACAGAAAAATTTCACTTTGCTTTATTTATTGAAAAGAATCAGGTTCGGTTTGTTGAATTTCCGGTGCAAAAGTATTTTTCTGACCAACTGAAACCCACCCAGCCAACTCAGATTACAAATTTTGCAACTGTTGGTATAAAATATTTTCAGGCACGTCGAAACAGAGGGGGGGGCAAATATTGCCAATGGTTCTACTAACACCAGCATTCGGGACAGCTTACATTTCTATGACGCGGATGTATCTATCGATAAGTTGAAAACACAGGTGTTAATGTTACCAAATCTGTTTGCTAAATCTTCTGTAAAGAAAGCACCAGTATAGGCACCATCTGTGAAGAAATGAACAGAAATCCTATCTCAAGCAAGTTCTTTCAGAGGTTGACAAATTGCTGCGACTGTATCCCACAATTCCTGTCACGACGGCTACTTCAGAAAGGAACTTTCCCGTGATGCGGCGTCTAAAGACCTACCTGAGGGCCAAATGACCCAATCTTGACTTAACCATGTCATTCTGCTGCATACACATCAATATCACACAGACTTCTTAGATATTACAGAAATAGAAAAAAGTTTGTAGAGGAAAACGATTGTAGAAGACTCTATTTGGGAAACTTTTAGTCATTTTTTACAGCAGAAGTAATCATGTATGTCATGTAGAAAATCATGCAGAAAATCAAGTTGAACTTTTATATTTTAGAAGTCTTGAGAAGTATCTTTACAATTTTGTTATATCCATGTGAGCATGACAGATTTTAAAAATACTTACTTTGTACGTACTTAGTATTATTGATTGACCACTTGTTCTATAACAATATAACTTTTTTTTTAGAAAATAGGATATGAAGTTAGGTACATATGGAAAGTAAAACCCCTAATTTGGCTGAAATGGAATACATAAATGTTAATTTTAAGTGCCTTTAAATACATTCTAGGTCAAAAAACTATAAAAACTTTCGGCGCGTATAACCATATGTAACCGCAGTTTGGAACCCCGACTGCCCCCAAATATTAAAATCGTTTCGACGTGCCTGATTTTACGAAAAATTGGCCTTACCCCAGGTTATTGGATTGGAAGTAAAGCTTACCAAAATAAAAAAAGCAAGTTATGTAGCCATATGTGTACATATAACCAGGATCACGTTGCAGTTAATTTGAAGTCAAATGCAAAGATTGTAGCCTGTTCACTACTACCTATATGAACCAAAAAAACTTCATGTACATATATGCAACAGAAATACAATTGGAGTTTGTGCATATGGCTTGTTTAAGAAACATTTTAGAAGAGTATAATGTAATTTCCAAAGATATAAATGAGTTCCCAATCTATCAAATAAACTTAATAAAAATTCAAAGGTCACTTGATGATGTCATAGGCTATTTTAGTCTAAAATTATAAAAATCATTATAACTCTCTTATTAATCTTTTTATAGTAACATAATAATATATTTCCAATAGATATAAATGTGTACGCAATATATCAAATAACCCTATTAAAAGTTCATTTCAAGGTCACCTGATGACGTCATTGCTCTTTTATCATCATTTTATAGTAGCATAATACATTACCAATATATTTTTAGAATACCTACATACATCTCAAGGAATCGTATTTATGTAAACTATGTTGTGACCTGACATAATTTGTCAAATTGCATAATTAGTTTATAAAATAGGTATTTTGTTGCGTACATATTTTTTAATTTTTTTTTTTTATCCAAATCGAATGTGATGAAACTGGTGATGCATCGGGCACAGACTCCAGATCAGCAGCATGTGGTTCTGGCGTTGGATGAAAAGATTTATGCTACGGCTATGGATATCTCATGGTGTAAGTCAGATGTGTCCCAACGATGGGGCGGTTTTCACATGGCCAAAACGAGCAATTGGAAAAATAATTTCTAGCAGCGGGATAACAAACGTTATTATTGATGCCTACGTATACGGCACCCACTACAACCGAGCCATACGTTTACACAAGCTGCTCTTTGAATCGATGTGGCGTTTTTCAAATTAAGGGATTCTCTAGAAAATAATCAAAACATTCAGAAAGAAGAAGAACTATCTAATATGATTTTGCACTGGCTGGTACAGAAATTAGACTTATGAAAGCATAAGGAATGTGGTAAAGGACAAGTGAGTCGAAAAATTATTTAATTATTTTTGTGACTATCGTAAATTGAAATGCGAAGACAAAAACAATATCTTTTGATTTTGGATAAAATATATGGAAATAGTTCAATTGCTTTTAACTTTTATTCGTGGTAAAAGAGATGGGCAATTGGACACTGAATTTTAATGTGTAGCAGCATTTGAAAATACGAATTATTCAAAATGGGGAACAACGTATCTTTGTCAAACTGAAGACACTGCCAGAAATTGCACCTGAAGTCCACGAAGGTGTTTATGACTGAACAGCACAAAGTTTTCTGCAGTGTCCACTGATATGGCTCTAGAACAAACAGTCAACAAAGACTGTGAAATGGCTGGAGGTCTCTCAGACATATCTCTTTCCAAAGAGTCAATTAATCAATGGTTTTTATCGTTGCATGAAGATGCATCAAATAGCTGTGTCGCTGAAATCCGACTGCAGTCTCAAATTGAATCCAAAAGGTCACAAAGGAAATACTAAAACCAGAATTTTGAACGATAAAAGTGACATTCAGTCAATATTGAGAACTATCCATGATAAATGTGTCAATCCCTTTAATGGTACAGGAGAAAATAGATTTTACAACTTTTCTACAATTACTTTAGCACCCCCAGATGTATGGCAGGATCTCAGAAATATTCAAGATACGGGGTATAAAATGGCACGTTCGTTTTTTGGTCAACGTTTATATTAATGATTACAATGTTACAACAAATCAACAGATTAATGCTATTGTGATATAGTCTATGAAAATACTTTATGGATATATAAAATAATTTCAGGTAGGTATTCTGTTTTTACTAATCGATAAATAGCACGCGATAAATCTAAGAAAATGAATATCAAACAAAACCAGTTAAATTTCTTTATTGAAACATTACGATATGAAAATTATAAAGGTAATGAAATTCATCGGCTACTAGTTGATGCTTGGAGAAGAGAATGTATCAGGTCTAAGAAGAATTCAGAAAATAATGAAGGAATTTAAAGACGGAGATCGTGAAGGTTCTAGTCGGCCACGTGACAATACTGGACCAGAGAATGCCCAAATTGTTCAAGACCCAATATGCTTTCCTCAATTGCTATTTCTATAATGACCGGTATAGAAGAGTCAGCAGAACGGAGAATTTTACACAAAGATTTTGGGGGAAAGTCACTTTGCTGTAGATGGATCCCTCATTGATATGTTGTAAAATCATTAATATAAATCTTGACTAAAAAACAAACTTTTTTGCCGGGGGCTATATTACATGATCGATTTTGATTACATTTGGTACACCAGTTTGAACAAATGGTATGAACTTCACGTTAAGAGAGCGCATTTCACCTTTTATTTAATGGGTGAAAACGACCCATTTTGAACCATCCTATTATGACGGCCTGAGTGAGTATTGGAGCTACCTACATACATTCTACTATATAGCATACCTACTTAAATTTTCCTCATCACAAATCATTTGAAAAGCCAAAATAAGTACTTATATAATAGAATTTATTCAAATACAATATTATCGGGAAATAATATCCCCAAAACTGTTGTACAACAAATTTCAATATTTATATGAACACTATACAGCAGAAAGGTTATCATAATAATACATCCAATTAGAAAATTGAAAATAATTAATCTATTCTTACAATACTTTCAACAAAGCATACAGCTGCGAAATATCTACAAGTGTGTTTGAAATTACAGATTACAAATCATTTGATTATATTTAGCCATGTACAATCAGAAAAAAACCCAATATGTACTACTAAAATACGAAGCAGTAGTCGAGACCATAAATTGGTTTTTATAAGAAATAATGTGACAATTATTGAAGATTATTTTCCTGCTTTTAACTCTAGATGAATAAATTAAAGATGAACAGCAAATTATTGAAATAGTATTATAAACACCATTACAGTTCAAAAATAATTACTAACGATAGCACAAAAACTGACGTACAGCAATTTCATAAAATATCTGAGTAATAAGTAAGATTATGTACATTTTTTTAAATATATGTGTTTTCGGAAAGTTTTGTAGGTAACTTTGGTTTTTATATGGCCTAAATCCTATAAAAGCAGAGTTGTATACAATTAATAAGTAAAATTGCTTGTTACTAGATATACAATATTGGTGCCCTAGCAACAATTTCTAAGCGAAAAGTTCATACATATGTATGAATATGCATAAAATCCGACAAAACTTTCCGAAAGCATCTATATATGTACACCAGTGAAAAAAAGAATTGGAAATACTGAACTTCACTACTAAAGGGAAACGGAAGTCAATTTATACACACCTGAATTCAAATAACTACAAACATCAGCCAATCAGAGACGAGCAAAAAATAATCAATAGATTACAATAGATTAGCTTCAACATAAAAGTAACCCGAATTTTCTACATTACACCTAATGCTAATTTTTCCATCTCTTTTGCACACTAGTGTATATAGTTCGTTAGGTATTCCATATTTACAACCAAAAAAACAACGTCTTTTGAACATCAATAAATAATAATTAAAATCTGATGGATTCTGAAAGTGAAGAAAATAGAATCAGCTCACTGAATCCTACCTTTTAATGAATGACTATACAACGTGAAAAAGACAATAACTGAATTACACAGAATGAAAATTATTGTAATATGTACTAAAAATATTATTTGTGGGACGTTCGTGTAGAATACAACAATCTAATAGAAAGGTTAAACCAAAGATATCTAATGTCAATTTTTCAAGAAAAATACAAGATACATACGATCACAAAATGGAATAAAAACATGTAAAATATTGCTTAAAATGTACAACAATAGATATCTAATTCTTCTTCACATTTAAATAAGTGAAGGAAGAATTCCTGAAAGTACACAATAAATATATGGTTTTGGTGACGTATGTATGGCAAGATAAGATCAACATAGAGGACTTTTTATTTACCACAAATTTCACTGTCTAACTCCGACACAATTGCACAATAGATAAGTTTATTACACCGAAAAAATAGTAAAAGACAATAGAGTACATACAATTAATTACAATTTACATATTATACTACTATAGTCTATGAAAGAGTAGTATACTGTAAATATCATGAATAAAAAAGGAAATTAGTGAAATTCAAAATTCATGACTGTCTTATTTAATAAAATTCTAGATACAAATCACATTAGTACTGCCAGGGTAAGCATCGCGGAACAAATGCAAGGATGAATTAATTAGCAATAATATTATGAAAACACCCCGGGGCAAGAGGCATTATAGGCAGATTGATGACTAAGCACTTCCTTCTCATAGAACACCATAAATCATTCTTGTTCAGTAATCATGATAACATGTTAGCCACAGTTGAGGCAGCATTAGCACCAGGTCCACGCAACGCCTGGTACTCTTCCTGAGGATTAAAGCCGAGGTTCTTCCGCTCGAGAAACATGTGAATTTCACTAAACGCCGGCCTGTGCGCGTCACTGGGATGCCAACACTCAAGCATCAAATCATAGATCTCCTTGGGGCAGAGGGGCGGCCGCTGCGGGAAATCAAAGGGCGGCAGAGCAGGCACGCCTGGCGAGGGCGAGGAGGGAGGCTGCTCAAAGGCCAGCTGATAGCGCAGACAATTCTCGACCACTTGCTCGTTGGTTAATTTGTCCAGTGGCTGATGCCGGGCCAGCGTCAGGATCTCCCAGAGGGTGGTGGCAAAGGCCCACACGTCAGATTTGGAGGTGAATTTGCCCTAGAAATAGAAAATTAAAAGCATTGACCGTAAATCAATGATTGGCACGGCTTTGACGAAGATTTAGCTAATGATAAATGTAACCCTAATTAAAACGAGCAATTACATTTAAAGTGTTAAGGTTGGGCGATGTAGACCATAACAATCTCATAAAATCGTTCTTAATGATTTGCTTAGCCCACTCATCCACTAACAGGTGAATCGCTGTGAGAAACATCAGTCCCATAACAGGTGTTGACAGATCAATAAATGACGGGACTACACTTCTTGGACTTTATCATTTTAAACTTTTGATTTTATATTAGGCGGCCAGCCATTTCTCAAGTTGAAACTTTATTTTCAGGTTGTAAATCAAACACTGGCCAGCCATTTAAATTCACTTTTTCTCAACATAGTCAAGCCAGCTGTCATGTTCAATTTGGGGTTGCTGTAATTGCTCTTTTAAAAAATTAGCGCACACTTCAGCCGGCCATTTTACCCTCGTTTATTTCGCCCATTAGATACAGCTCTGCTAGGCAGTCAGTGTTTAAAAGCCATCCTACAAAGTGTACCATGTCATGTCAATGAAATGATTCAACTTTTAAAAAAAAAGCTAAAACCTGTGCCTGTGCTGCTATTATTCCAAAATTATCATCAACCTTCCCAGGCTAATCAGAGGTGACACAAATGTCATATTTTAAGAAAATTACATTAAGCAATAAGTTAAAGCTTTTTCGCAATTAATTTTAAAGAAATAAGTTTAGTCGCCATTAATTTTATTCTATGAGCGCCAAGATTAGTTAGTTTCTTATCCACCGCTCAAATCAGTACCAGCTTTCGTCACACCCAAACGTCCATTGTTACAAGTAGACGAAGGAAAAGTTGCAATGTCCGCCCATGTGATGTGGTGACTAGGACGTGTGTATGCGTGTGGACGCTGTTGACCAAATATGATGTAATATGCACAAGCTAATAACACAAGTAGCAGTGGAAATAAAATGCAGTAATTATCGCTAAATCTACTAAATAAGAAACTACTCCTTGTTTCTTCTTTTATCAAAATTTAACTTTGTTGGCATATAAAAAGCTGACTACTGCTGCCTTAGAACACCCACCAAGCTATTTATTATAATATTAGAAGAGAAAGAGTAATTAGCAGCGCCTAGTTCTCTATACTTTCAAACTTAGCAGAAATTGTATGTATAAAAAAGTCGAAAATTATTTATTCAGACAGAAATATTTGACTAGAAGATTAAATTATAATATGCTCAGACTTCAAAAGAAAAGCCATTCAGATTTTGCCAGAATGATTACCATATTTTCCTGGATGAGTGGTCACACTGGTAACAGAATACACAACAACACTGATACCTTCTCGATATCATCATTCGTTCCAAAAATAAAATAGATAAAGGTGATTATCAAAAAGAGCATTCAATTCAATATTTGGGTACGATTAAACAACGTTTGTCGCGCTGACTTCAAAAATCGAAACGCTTCTAACATTTTAAAATAATAATAAGCCAATATTAAATATGTATCTTTAAATTTCATCTGCTGAATAGTCCGACTATTTCCTTTCCATCTATCATTCAAAAATATCGTTTTTTTTTAAATCTGATGTAGGTAAATGAAAATCTTAAAACAAAAAATACATAAAATGTGTGAGGTTACAAGTTTGTAAATAGCCGACAAAAACATAACTCTCTCAGCTGATGCCGCTTATTCATTGCTTTTGGTGAACTTTGAAAAAAAGCTTTAAGACACCTAACAGTTTACTTAACCATGTTTTTTATGGATGCTACTGCATAACTATCTGACAAAATAGCTTTCATTTCACTCGCATGTGACTCTTGTCATCAGAAATTCCTCTCATCTACTCACAGAATATTATGTTGTACAACTAAAAATACATGTTATAGGCTTGTAGTATTCATAAGATAAGTATGACCGCTTTTTTAATGTAAAAGTAAACGCACCTTGTGTAAATTCACCCCGCCGCTAGAAATACATCATACATGTTCGTATACTATGCCTGTGCTTTAAAAAAATAAACTACCTCTAAACTGCATAACGCATCGCATACTCATAAAAGAAACTTAATCTCAAATTCTTGTGATCTCAACCTAGTTTTTAGGTATTCGGTCTTCACAGTCTGTTCTACTGAATTATATCCAGCATCCTCTTACTGAAAACTCTACCAGTGAGGTATTCTTATTTCAGCATGTAGTATACTAACTTTTCTAATATAAAATTTAACATTATATTTGGTAATTAATCGAAATTTTAGCTCCCTCGGAGCGCCAGATGAGGAAATTTCACTTTCCATTGAGATCCTATAGCGCCGACATTGACTTCCTATTGTAGTCGCCTCTATACATATGAAGAGAACAAGACCAAAATACTAACTACACTATAGAAAGCTGCCAGGCAAGGTACTCCTATAAATTGCTTTTTTGTATTACCTGACTTTTACAACAATATATGGAATTTGTACAACTCTCTATATGTGTACATTTACTTTCTGAAAAAAAGCGACAATTGCACAGGTATAGTACAAGCAGGTATTACTATTATCATGCTTGACAGCGCATTCTTATATCCCATACTCACTACTTAGATGATAATGCAACTAACATTCTTATATACATAATATTTGAAATTTTCCTATCAATATACAATATGCAAAAGAAGTTTTGGAATACCTCTACATAGAATATGCTAAAACATCTTCCACTGTAGTATACATGGTAACCCCACATGTCCCTAGGAAGTTCTCTTAACAGCAGAATCTGAAATAACATTTTATCTTTCCTTTAGTTGGTTTAATTATCTTAATTTAATATATAATATTTTTAGAGATCTATAATAATACACCTCCCATATGTAGCATTATGTACATTCACCGAAAAACTTTCACTACACCTGCGTGTAAAACTAATGCAGTTTACAATTCATCGATATGATAATTCTAAACTCTTCCACATGGAAAAAGCAGACTTCTAATATTTTTTGTATATTACCAATTTACACAAGCTGGGAATAACACTAAGTGCTATTAGCCAGATCAGCCCAGGAAACCACCAAAGTAGCTCCATCGCTTACAAATAAAATAATAAAAAAATGTTCAAACAAACCCACATCACCACTGCGGCCAACGCGGGCTAAGTCATAAAATTTAACAACCCATAGCTACTACTAAAATTTACCGATGAGTAGTATAATATTAACATTAAAGGTGAACACGAAACCCGTCTCGTCCAATGTACATATCATAATTTATTTTATGAACGCTTTAAATCTATTAGTGGTGGTGAAAGGTTTCATTTGCAGAATTAATAGCCGACGTCATTTTTCAAGCATAATCTCGTTGCTTTTCCATGGATGGGTACCTGAAACGGTTTGGTTAAATTTCACGTGATGCACTACTACTCGGAAGCATGAGTTCTGAGTAGTATGTAACCCATCTCTAATACGAGAATGATAAAAATAGTCATCCACCATCAAATTCTGTCATGTTGCTATTGATTTGTGACCGGTGCAATAAAAAATAAAATAAAATTACATACATATTTTTTTATTATATCAATGATTAATTATTTTTATTGAAATATATTTTATCATGAAATAGTTCAAATAATTTGGGTAGGTATGGAACACGCGCAGAATTCACTTTTAAATAAAAATAAATCCTTAAAATTATCACTAAACTCAGTTATATCCGTCAAGCTAAGAATTTAGATAAAACAATATCTTTTAATTTAAACTTGTTCTACGAGGTTCAAATCTTTTAGTCGTGTTTAAACTAAAAAATTCTAATATCACCACCACTTAGGTCAAATTTCAAAGTTCCCTAATACCCTTGAACAGAAAATTCTACTGACATGATGTTTTCAACAGCGTCTATTTTTAAAATCAAATTTCTTTAATTTGAACCACAGCCGAATATCATGTCTTATATCTGATATAAAATGTAAATAAATATATTTTGACCGGTACAATCAACGATATTAACCGATATTATTCAAATAAAATTACGATAATTGATTTACTACGAGACCCGCATGACCATTATTAGATAGGTTAGACCAACAAAACAAACCTTTCGCTGTTATCAAATTTCATTTAAACCCCCGATTCTCCGACATCTAAGAACATGAACAAATAATTACAACAACCAAAAGATTTTTCATAATTTCAGTACACTTGGTTGAAATCGGTTTCTGTGTAGGAAAGCACATTTTAGAAATTTCTAGATTTTTTAGACTATTTGAAACAACTATATCTCTACTTTTTTAGGTGCTAAGGTACTTTTACGGTACTAAGTAATCTTAATTTGTGCAAAGTTAAATCTCTATACTCATCTTTTAGTTAATTAATGTATAAGTCTTTGAAAAGCAGATATTTCAAACATTAAACTCAATAATCCAGTTATTAAGTTACTGGGTCTATTGACTTTTTCTCGGAATATCTTTAATATCTTAATAAGTACAAGCTTCCATTTTTTTACATTCAACCTACATCCATTACCGATAAGAACGTGCTTCGTGGATCGTTTTAAACAATAATAATAATTATGTGCTACAGAATGCATTAAATCGACGAACCTATATCCATCGTGAGCATCTAAGAAATAAATAGCAAATTGACCTCCAATATGTACACAAATCCCACCCCCTAGGGTATAATATCATAGATAAATGCGAGAGTAATAATACATAGCAGCAAATCAAAACTAAACATAAATTAATCGATTATTACAATATGGTCGATAATTTATGAAGACATAGCACATTTTGAAATACCTATTTATTCTGATCGAATATTATCGTTTAGATAAAATGATGGACCAACACAATAATAAAAACAAATAAATCTAATTTTATTGGATTCCTGTCCTGTTATGTTTTCGTATATCTGTTGTACATTTGATGTATAAGTCCATGATTATACTCTAGTCTGTGTACAACAAAAGCTTGGATGAAATTCAAACTTCTGAGAATGGCCTTACTCAAAACCTAGGCAACCAAATATACGTAGGTACCTGCACGTAATGTAAATAATAACACCTAGAAATTAAAATGACAATATCTGATGTTCAACAACTACTAATAACAACTGACCTCAACAAAAACAATTTTATTTCTCCATCTCTCCTCAAAATTGAGTGTTTTTAATCAAAGAATTACTACCGTCTCCTGCCTCAACACTATAGGCACCCAAACATACCAGTCTAAGAATAAATGGAATCATCATTATAATGTATTGGATAGCTACACATTTTCATATTTGATCAGTGTCTAAATGCAGATAATTATTGAATACGCTACCACCCAGTCAAATAGTACATCCAAAATCAATCAATTTTAAAATGTTAACAACAAAATGTGACGACCTGGGACAATAAAAGTGTCGGATGGATGTTTAAATATTGAAATACCTCTTAATATATCATCATAATACTGGGTAGAGAGATGATTAAGTTCATTAAATGCAATCATACTTCAAGGAATTTGTGGCTTTTCATTAATTCATAGTTTGCAAATATTTTAATAGATATTGATTGCCTATCGGTGCCGTTTGATCATCACTGCCAGCTGTCCAGCACACGAGTCGAGTAGGACAGAGAACATGATGATGATAGGGTACAGGTTAGGCTATTTGGGAATTAGATATCAATTAATCAAGAGACTCAACTACACAAATGTGCACAATGTAAACTGAGTGCAGAGACGAACAACAGTAACTGTGTATACGTAGAGAAGAACTACAACCCCTCAGAAAAATGATTGCAAATCCACACACACATATATATATCCTCCATCTAGCTCGGCTCCAGGGAAAGGAGGAGACGTAGACGACTGGGAGGATCAGAGGCCATACTACTGTAGCTGCACCATCATTCATGTGCCCATCCCACGGAAAGAAAAGTGCCTACCTCAACCGAATAGATCCCCGACTTTTCACTTAACACTCTCTAAAAAACGGAAACGACTGCCAACCTTAGAAGAGATTTCTTCACCACAATGACCCTACCCATATTAATGCGCCTGAGAAAGAAGTTGGGAGCTGTTTTTTGAAAAAGATTTAAAATCAAGAAAGTTGGACCACTGTTTTAAAATCAAAACATTTAACCCGGCGAGAATGCTGAGAAAACCACACTCACCCTGAATACCTTGAAAGCGTCATAGTAATTAATTCACAAATTGAGCAATCGCTTCCCTAGAAATTTGTTCCAACACTTGACTTCTTGTTTTAATGATAAATAATATTCTTTTTATGCAAACTATTGGGAATAAATTAATACTAAATTAGCCGAAATATACCCAGTCACACTATTACAGCACTTATTCGGTGTCAACCAACAGCGCTATCAGTCAGGATTATCTACCGGAAAAGACGAACCCCCTTTTTACAGAACTCGAGTCACCAAAATGCAAGCACTCCAAACGCAAACCAGATTAGAACGATTTATGAAGCAGAAAACTGATGCTAAAGTGACACAAATTAATAACCATCTAATTGGGGCTTGTCAGACGCGTTAACTATTATCTGTCATTCGCTATATCCCCCAAATGAGTTTTTTTAGTTACACAACAAAGAACGGTTGACATAATTTATTAATTCATAAAAATGATTAATTTATCCCCAGACTACTTCTGAGGTTGTAATATTGTTTGCAAGCCTACAAAATGATAAATTAATACATTAGTGCAGGTTTGGTTATCAAAAATTGATAATAAAAAAAACAAAAATAAATAAATATTAAATTATTTCGCGTCTTCTCAAAATGAAATTAATTATGAAACTGAAAAATGGTGATCCAAACAGCTGTAAAACTAGTAATTTCACTGAAAAGATGGCTATTTATTTGTATGCCATGAAAAACAACCGATTACCAAAAAGTCATTGAGAAGTTCATTTATTACACATTAATCCTTCCAACCCTGGTGTGTTCCTTATCTCAGCCGAATTTTTCAAACTCTGCAAAGCCTGCAATTTTATCAGGAGGCATTATTATGAAAACTTAGTCATGATCGCCAAGAAATACCGCCATAATTCTGCATTTGTGCATTTTTTTCTGTTTATTAATTAACTTCATTCCGACCGCCTAATATGATGACGTAACATACCTGCATCTCGGGCAACGTCTTTTGGTGGTAGGCAATTAGAGATTTGTGTTGTCGTCTGCACAACAGACCGGACAATGGCTTTTTATTACGCCCAAATAATTCCCTTCCATATTTCGCCATCAAAGTATAATTAGTTCTTATTATTTCATAACCATTATTCAGTAACAACATCATCCCAAGACTGTCTGCTCGGATATTCAATGACCATAGACTACTGAATTTGGATGTCAATACAAAGATGTTTCTTACATTCCAATGCCCCAGTAGATCTACATCTAATTACCTCTTCACACCTAATCCATATAAAAAGACGATATTATTTTGACGATTCATCAAAATCTGGAACTGAATAATATTTCTTTAATTATGGCTAGGAATATCTATCCCTGTTATTGCCTATGTAGAGTTGATATCAGTAATTGCATTATTATTTTTCAAGGAATCATATTAACCATTTTTACATAAGAGGAATGCTTTGCCTAATTTTTTTTATTATTCAACAGCCAGAAAAAGAATATTGTCTTTGGCGAAAGAATACTCCACAGCCGTTGTGTCATCTTTTATGTAAATGGTCTCTTCATTCGTCTAATTACACTTGGGGGCAATAATCTCTGGCATTGTCCGATCAGGCAGGCCCGAATAATAATTATTATGACTCAACCAGGCAGTCTACAAACCGGGCAGTTGGTGCTCGATCAAACCATACCTTCCTCTTCTTGACATATAGAGTACCCTCTTTTTATACAAAACATAATACACTATGCATCTCAAATATCGCGCAGATTATAGGACATCGGATATCGGATATCAGGAGAACAACTTTGTCTGAGAGATACAATATCATGTACCCGCCTAGAATTCAAGCTACTGTATCCTTTTATCTCAGAAGAAAATGCTGACTCCGGCGACCAAGCAAATCAAGCAAAACCTTTTTGTATTAAAAATGTAAGTAATACTATATGCTCACTATTATTCAATTCTCCAGAGAAACTAAGCAAATTCTACATCTCTTCCGTCTATCTAATAATATCATCATCATGACTCAGAACTCGAATTCGACTGCTCAACAACACTCAAGTATCCACGACGTTTAAATCAAATGCCACCATCAACATATGCCACTTATTTTCATCTGTCACACCACTCCCAGCAGCCACGAGGTTGACTAAAACCCATAATTTTATTAATTCATTAATTCTTTTCACATTTTTTTCGTCATGCAACGGGTCACTAAAAGCAATAACAATTAATAATAATAGAACTCAACTGTCTAAACTCCATTACTGTTAACCTTTGGATGAGGACATATTATGTAGAGTCATACAAACAAAAAACATGCCATATTTTTTTAATTTATTTAAAAAAAACTTCAACAGATAATATGTGAATATTATAGAGTGAAGGTGCTAAGTTACACAAATAAATTATTCAATAACCGCAGATAACTCAGTGACCCTTTTTATACCTAATACATGCAGGAAATAATCGCAGAATATATCTATACACCAGAGGGTTTCTCCACCTTCCTTTACTCAAACCTGAAGAAGGATTCAACTATCCAAGCAATAATAACCAGAGCCAAAAATATCACCTCTAACCAACAGATAAATCAGTTTTAGTTGAATACTGATCCCAGAAAACACTATCCAGAATCCCTAACAACTTTATACTACAATAGAAGTAGATAATACCATAAATATTTGATTATTTAATTTTCTCCATCATATCATTCAGTTCATTCCACACCAGAATCAGGTCATGATCAGTTCCAATCTCCTCCTTGCCTTCCAGTCTACTCAAGCACCAAATACAAGACAGACAGAGAACAGGAACAGGCGGTTCTATCAAATAGAGGTAAATCTTAGTAACAGATATTTCAAAATAACTACCCCACTTCACCGTTCATAGCCGACCCAAATATTGGATTGCGCGTATTTTGTTCTCTGCTGAACCTACATACTTCACTACCAGGGTAAGCGAATATAAATGAGAAGGAAGAAAATCATTAAAAATGCACAAACACACAGAGAGAAAAAAGAGATAAATAAATTACTTCCAATTTAATCATTTGGAGATCACTCTATGCTTTATTATTTCACAATAGCTACGAGATGTGTTCTGTCTCCGTAATAAGAAGCAACCAATGCAATGGTAATTGCTTCTCCTAAAAGTATCCCCAACCCAAAAAGGACGGACAACAGACTGGCTGAGGTGAAAATTAAGAGATCATTGAAGATTACCAAATATCAAGCAGTCTGTGAGCTGATACAAATAACGTAAGAGAAATTGTTATTATGTGCCAACCTACATAATATCATCCCCATTTATAGAAATTAAATTAAAAATCCCTTGTTTTAATAGACAAATTCTGAATTCATTTGGATTGGATGCATACATTTTCTTATTTTAAATATAATTGTTTTTCTTTCACTTTTCGTCTATAACTTCCAAATGTAGTTAGTTGTGTTTACCCAGATTTCAAATTTGTTCCCTCTAGCCCCCCCCCCCTCTTCCCACTAACCGTACTCACCTGTAGAACACATTCCCAGGCCATCCATCGAATGGGCAGCGGCAGTCGACCCTCTATCCGCACGTAATCGGTGGCATGCACTCTCCGACACATGCCCAGGTCGGAGATCTTGACCGTGAACCTGGATCCGACCAGACAGTTCCGGCAGGCCAGATCTCTGTGGACCAGTCCCAGCGACTCCAGATACTTCATGCCGCTGGCAATTTGCACCGCCAGATATATCAGGCAGCCATAACTACAAGAGAAATGGTATAAGAATACAATACCACACGTAAAAAATAAATATTCAACAATAACAAGAGATTAACATCAATCAAACTATTCCCCGATATCAACACTGTAAAAAAATCCGTAAAAACAGACTCCAGGCTGGAATTTTGTTTCATGTACCGGGAGCCGCTGTTAAGGCCCAGGGTACGTGAAACAAAATGCCGGCCTGGGGTCCGTTTTTACGAAATAACTTTTACAATGAAACTATCTATTGTCTATAGTAGGCAGAGTACTAGAAACTACAAAATTAGATTTTGAATAAACCTTATTTATACCCAAAACAATGTCATGCAATTAGCCATTTTTAAGTGAAAGATAAACAGTATCAGTAAATCGCATTTTGATCAATAAAGCTAGCCAGAACTACCATAGACAGAAGATAAAGTGGTTTTGTGTATTGCATTCAGATTCCAATGTCTCTTTTAAATTTTAGATCAATCAGACGTCAATACAAAGAGATCTTGCATGAAAACATTGACATCAGATATTTTACGTAAAAATGTGTCGTCCAATGCTAGATTGGATAAATAAAACTAATAAATCTTAACAAAATATTATTTATTTTATTCATACTAAATCGAGATGTTGATCAATATTTTCTTTAACAGATCATTGTGGATATAAATAAATTAATTATAAACAATACTTATCAATGGTACTTGAAATCATGTAAACAGGTGAGCTTAGTATAAAGTGAGTTGTACTGTGCCCCCAATTTATTGATATTTGTTTCTACCAAACAGGGTAATAAACAATTTATTTGGTTGTTTATTTATATCTAATAGAAAGGGTAACTAAGCGGCACAATTCAAGAATGAATACAATCTGATGACTTGCATATCACCGAGCATCTTCAAAAGTTACAAACCAAAAACTACATTTCCCTATGACGAACTGATGTAAGAGCATATCGTGTAAATCAAGATGCCAACAAGAGGAAAGTGCCACTGAGACCTCAAATAAGTCTTGCAAATTCTTGAGACAAATTTATTAAATATATTCTACGAGCTCGAGTATAATGAAATCTCTACTGCAGCAAACATACAACATCTAAAAAATTAATAAATAAAATCTGTCAAGCCTTCGACAGTACTAACATCAGAGAAATGAATATATTACAACGAAAAGATGTGTAAAAATATGGCTTCAACATAAAAACAGCATCTTTCAAGATCAGATCAAAACTATGTAATCATATGCATCTTGTTCTACACCCAAGCTGAAGCATGAGTTTAATTAATTTACAACTTAGATCATCATTTATGTTTCAAACCAAACAGCAAAAACTTGCAAACAAAACTTTAGGTGACCCTAACATCCGTTAAAGTTTTCAAACCTCGACAATTTAAAACTTGTTTATAGTTTTTGGGGGGTTAATTCTGAACTCACAAATGCAAAGTAAAGAGCCTATAGATAAGGGAAGAAATGATTTTCCTATTAATCGTTAAATGTTTTCCCCAAAAAAGGTATACAGGAAATATTCCATGCATATATGGGCGGAGTTGAATGTAACTCTATGTAACAATTACTCAATACTCTATCTCTATTGATTACTTCTAGCAGAACCATGAAGGAAAGCAGTGCAGGGTCATGTCATGTAAGTGTATCAAATAGCGATGATTAGGAAAACATAACACGATACGGCAATGGAACCGCCTCTTACCAAAACACCTTAGTTACTAAATAAACAAACATTTTTCTTCCGATTTTACAACAACTAATACGATCGAGACATTGTGATGGGCGATCATGAAGGTGCGATGCAGTGCTGATGTGGTCGTTGTTGTTTCGCTCCTTCACTGCAGCTGATCCTGCGTGTGGTCTTTTCTAATTATTCAAAATTTTAAAAACTCTCACTTTCTCTTCGATTGATTGAGCGGATGTATATCGCATCAGATCCACCCCAGCCAACACACCGGCAATTAGCTGACCTGCTTTCCGTCAATGTTCACATCATCACACCGAACAACAAACCAAGTACTATGCGGCGAGTTTTGCTACTTGTAAACTCGATATTGATTTTTATAACGCATTGAAAAATTAGCATTTTAATGATCATGTACATAGAATAATAGCTATAAATTCAAATTATTCAATGTAGATTTGTTAATGTCTGCTATTAGGTAATAAATAATCAAGTGAGGCCTTCATTGTATTCGAAAGCATGAGAAGTACTTTCTATAATAAGTCGATAGCATAGTTAGCTACGTATTAAAAAAAACTGGTAGACAACATTTTTGGTTGTATAGAAAAGAAAGAAAATCGGCGGTCGCATCTGGTATTTTATTGTTTTTTTAGTTTCTTGCTTGTAATTTTCATTTATAGTACATGTATAGGTACTTATCTAATATAACAGTTATTTTTCTTTATTCTGTAATTTATTAATATTTCCAGAATTTTGCTAAAACAGATTCTAAGAATTGTGAAAAAATACAATGAATGTCCCTACAACCTATATTGAATTGACCCAATTCTTAAATAAACCTACAGAACATTAAAAGAATCGACCTACATTTCACTATCAATAATACTACACTCAAAGATTCAATCCAAAGTGCGTAATGATAAATTTTATTGCACCGAACAAAATCGATACCGAGACGTCTGACTAAAACTTGATTAAATATCACGTGACAAGACAGGGACAGCTGGAGGCAAACCGCCTTTTGAGCAGTTGTCAGAGATTGACGACCACAATTAGATCAAGACAATCTTCTCCGCCTACCAACAAATAATAAATTGCAATTTATTCCAACCTTCTTTTTTTTAAAATGGCAATATGCCAATAACTATAAGTACCTCCCTCCCTAAGAAAAATAGACGGCACAGTGGAAAAAACGATACATTATCCACCGACTGGAGTAGTGGTATGATTACTTTTTGGTGTTGCTGATAAAATGGCAATCATTTCGTGAGCACAGTACGTGTTCCTGCCAGCAATTCCAGGAAGACACACATTATTTTATGTCTCTGTGTTCTTTTGATATAAATTAAGTACTACACCTAAGAACGGAGCGGCGGCGAAAAGATTTCGAAATAAAATAACATGGTAGTAATTTAAATCTAAAATTCCAACAAAAAGGAATTGCCACCAAAAAGATTTCCAATAATTAGTTAACCAGTTCTAATAATTTCTAGGACAAATTACTTTCAATAAAATGGCTGCTTCCTATTCGGTGCATAAAGTAATAATAGGAAGTAGCTATATAAATCGTCCTTAGACTGTTTTGCTCAATAAACTATCATTTCTGTTGAAGTATTTGTATTTTTTGGCTTAAAATGGCGATGATGTATAGGTACAACTGCTATGCAACGCTGAATTAGGGAGACAAGGTTGTCGTTTATTATTAAAAAAACACACACCAGAGTTTGATAATATATTTAATAATAAAAATAAAATGCTAATCTCGTCCGGTCATATCCATTTCATGTTTAGATTTTATCTGCCCCTTAGTAAATTATGTTAATTTCTTTTTTTTAAACTATCAGAGGAAAGGGGCCACTGTAACTGCAATACACCATTTGCAATAATTATGCATATTATTGCCTTTTTTATTCAAGGCATCAGCCACCGGTCAAGCAGAACAGGTTGGATATAATGGTTAATAAAAACAGTCAAATGGTTAAATAGGCATCAAATAAATTGCCTGAGAGGTATAAACAAACTCCAAAATTATCTAAACAGTTTATGACCTACTTAAACTCTTTTTTTAAATGGGGATCACTTTTAATTGAATCAATAAAATATAGCTCTTATTCAGCGGCGTGTAATAGATGCCGAAAAAACTATAATTAATCATAAACTAATGGCAAAATGTCATCAAGAACTTTTATTTCTTTTAAACTCTTTAAATAAAAAAATAATTTAATCGCTAATAAAATAAATTCCATATAATTCCAGAGTAGCATAGATTTGCATATGCCTGCCACAACACGGCTACAAAAAATATTATCAGCATGTTATGCAGCTACAGACTCGAGTTACAATATTGACTTCGCAATAAAATGATTAATTAAAGTTTTTTAATCGATTCTGTGTAGCCTAGCTATCATAGACTTGAACTACTCTTCGATGCAATAAAATTGATAATCGTGTACTACCAGGCTAGACACCAACAAAACTCTGAATTGGCAATAGGTCAGTGCATTGTTTATTATAAAATAGCAAAAAATCATTCAGTTAACTCCATTTGTCGTCTTTAGTTCCCGCTTACCTAAGAGTGTCCATCTCCATCAGTGACGAGGGACCATAAAGCCCAACACCGGGCGCGCCTATCTGCGCGGCCCCGGGCTCCTGTGGGGCGGGTCTGCGACTCCTGAGGAACTGGTGCAGATCGCCATGCTTCGAGTACTCGACGAGCACACAGAGAGAGCCTCTCTCTGAGCACATGCCTAGCACACCGGCCAGATTGGGGTCAGAGAGTCGAGATAGCATGCCGATTTCGTGCTCGAACTCACGTCTAGAAGCAAAAGGTAGAGGGAGTGTTAGGAACATCGACACGACAGTCCTCAGTCGAGTGGCTTATGTATAAAATTAGGAAATTGTGCCAACTAAGTATCAAAGCCAAATTACTCAAGGACAAATACTATGATTTCCTGACAATAATCATATTATAAACAATTTCGGTGCCTGGATGGTCTGAGACCTCATGAATACATAGACCATAGAGTAATAAATACATAGATTCCTACTCTGTGGTAACGACTACCAGCTGTATAATCTTATGAAAAACTTTATTATTACAGACAGTATGCCATATGCAGGATTCATAAAGAAAAGTCGTAAATTTAAAAAATATTACTTAAAAATTCGTATGGATATCTAAAAGTCGTATTGAATAATTACAATGTTTAAAATACGACTTTTTAGTGTACGATTTTGTCATATAAGATTTTTTAGTACGATTTTTTGCTGTGCACCCTCATAGGAACCTCTTATTTTTTATAAAATGGACAATTCGATATTAATAGCTTCATGTACGTGGCTTCTCAATAAATCTTCATGTATAAGTTCTTCTCGGATGTAAATATCAAATTGCGCTGACATTTTCCTCCAATATTAAATATGAAATCGTGGCATACTCAACGACACAATGGTTTCAATTCTGCGTGAATTGAGTCACCAGACTATGCCTAATTAGAATATAATAATTACTTAAATCATAGACATTTGCATTGAATAAGAAGTACTTGTAATATAAATTGACCATTAGGCATTGGAAATGACTAAATACCAAAGAATTGTTTGCATAAAATAGACATTTTCAACATTCTATAAGAAAAGGTCGTCGAAATCTTTCTACATTATGTTTCTCAGAAGTGATATTAAATATTATTGTTATATAATACATATTAGTCAAGTAGTTGTATAATAGTATCCACTTGTACTTTCCAGCAAACAATCTTTGACATAAATCTGGAATTAATTTGAAATTAGGAAGGAGATCAAATACTATTACCGTCTTCCTAACAATATTATAATATACACAAACAACAACACAAAATCTACATATCTGACCTTTGATAACAGTCGAGATAGAAGCTCGCTGCTCACATGACACTCAGCTAACACATCAAAGACAATAATAAAACCATGGACATTCTTCTTGCTTTATAGAATAATGATATGTAAATAAATAAAGCGAGCCGCCGGCGCGTCCATTATTAAAGCAGGAACACGGCGGCTGTAGCCATCATGTGCACGGCTGGTTGGCTTCTGGTATGGCCACCCGGCCGCCATGCGCAACATATTGGACTAAGTACCCACTGACGGGTCCCCCTACCAGCTGCACCACAGCAGTCAGGCAATTCAAGTTATACCTACCACTACCAGAACAAGATAATACGGCTGGCTGGCTGCTCGATTTTTAGTACAAAATTATGACTAGCTAATGTTCTTATACTGCTCAACCAAGATATTATCTCATACAAACAAGAACATAAAACCACCGGTATATTACCTGTTTATGATGTATACCTACTGACCCACCTACTAAAGAAATTAATAATTTTAGTGACCTTATTTACAGACATTATTATTACTATCAATATTCTCTACTGTTATTTTTCAGCAGTGTACTTTTGCTCCATCTTAAAAGTACCTCGACTTTTAGAAAAATGTGAGAATTTAGTAAAAGAAAAAAATATAATAAACAATGAACCAAAGTATTTATTAATTTTAAAATGTTTAAAAAATATGAGAACGCTAAAAATAGCAAAATATAAGAAATAGGTAAGCTGTTAACATTGAAAATTCAACAGTGAACACTCAACAACAGTCATGTTCGCAAATAGATTGTCCCAAAACTTACACCAAATCAACCAAAGAATCTACATTTTGAATGTCCAATCTAATCAGAAACAGCGAAACTGGCATCGTTGACTGCAACATGCACCAATGAATCATTTTCTGACAACAATGAATAATTTATGACGACGCTAATTACCATTATACAGGTGTCCTAATTAACTAAATGGTCTGCTATATCCCCACTACCTTTGGTTCTATGGTCCAGTCAGCATATTGGAACAATCAATAGCAAAAAGCTTTTTTATTTAATTTAACTGTACTGCAATGACATAAGAACCAGGTAATAATCAGCCATGCATGACGCAACATCTGCACAGCAGACATGAGTGATCAATCAAATATCATAGGCATGGATGATTCAAATTGTGATCACTACAAAACTCAACTCTCATCTTAACTTTCTTTTAGTCACCACTCAAATCGTATTATTTTCACAGATTTTTTTAAATTTCTAGTTAGCTCAAAGTACTTCTTTCTTTAAAGACTATATGACTATCGAAGCTAAAATATTATTATTAAGTGTTCTCTATTATTATACCATAGATATCAAGTGGTACCGTCAACAAGGCTAATTGAACTCTACAGGCTAAATAATATCGGTGAACTGCCTAATAAAAGGATGTCAACAGCATGGCACTTGGTTACGCTAGCTGTCGCTCTGCATAGTAGACCACTGAGCTATGGCGGTCCATTGACCAGACCACGCACTATCAGCCAGCTTGTAATGGAGAACATATAGCATAATTGAGCAACTAAATAATAACTGCTAAAACCACCTTCGTGTTTTAATAAATAGAACAACAAATAAACTAATCGATATTGCTTTTATCAATACCTCCTGATTTGTCAATCAGCTTTTAAAGACATTAAAAACGAAGATTTTATACCTTCGGGTGTCCGCCCCCTTCAAAAGACCTTTCCTTTAAGTTGTAGTAGATAGAACTGCAAGATTACAGCGTATTTACTCAAAAATTAATTGTTCTGAAAACGCTGATTTTTAATGGACAATATATCAAATGATATTTAGTCACATGTACCTAAAAGTGATCCGTCATCCCTCTGTCTTGTAATAATCTGAATTTACACCATACAGTTTTGCTAATTTAGACATTTTAAAATATCTTTAAAATCTGTTTTCTAACATCTGAATGACCTCATTTTCATCGACATCTGGGCTTGTGCTACAAATTATAATTCAATGAAAAACGCATTTTGTGATAACCCCCTAAGAGCCTAGAAGGCCATAGAGATTTCAACTACCGCCATTTTTATGTAAAAAACTGCTTTCTCTGACTCAATGTATCAATGACCCATCCATGACATGTGATAATATTAGAAGTGCATTTTACAAGCACTTGATCAGTTGAGAAGAAAAAGGCCGCATAGTGTAGCAACAACAATTTTCTCATAAGACATCAAAATTAAAATTCCTGAATGCATTTTAACATAGGTAGGGTACTCAACCTTTTGGTATAAAGAAAAAAAACTATCGGATTGAGTAATAAAAATAATAATGTATCCATTCAACTACTACGATGTTGAAGATATTAAGAACCAGCTAATGGCTCCAGTTCGCTATCAATTTCAAATCTATACAAGCCTTCTTCTTCAGCTGTCACACAAAATTGTAATGTATCTAACAACTGACAGGCACCTATTGTTTTACATACAGGCCTGTTATTGCATAATTTCTCATGTCATTCACAGATAACTATTACAGATTAGCAAAGCTGATGACAGCTCCTTCAATGCTTGGTTGGCAAGCTGATGAGAAATCTGACAGCCTCTACAAAAAAGCGCACCAAGGAGGCAGCCAGCACCACCAGAAATCGCTGTTCCCCCTTCACGTCAACTATGCATCGCTTATAGAAAGAAATGAAACCACAACCTCGACCTCATTTATGAATAAGATAAAATATTTATATTAAAATATAATAGCGAAGAAATATCATTTTCTTGATTATACTTTTGAAATACAATTATGACAATAATAAATTACCATAATGAGCTAGGATATCCCTCCCCGTAAAAAATAAATAATTAAACCCAATTGACAATTGATTTATTTCTTGTCTGTTGTACTTTATTATTCTGCCCAGACTAGGTAACTTCCTAATAAATTAATATTCAGAAATTTAAAAGTCTATCTCGTCCCTTATTGCTGATAAACATCTTTGGGAATTAATAAATAATACAAGCTGACAGCAAGAGAGAGAGAGTAGTCTTCATCTGACCAGAACGGACCAACAAATAATATCCATGTTTTCTTTTACCTAGCTACTTCTATATAACATCACTGTAAATACTATCCGATGAAGATCTCTACGCAATATCACTGTAAATACTATCCGATGAAGATCTCTACGCAATATAACTATAAGTTGAAGTAGATGTTTTTTTAATTTTATACTAAATTATCTCATATTATTTTACGTCGTTTGTGAACCGAACTAATTAAAACTGAATTTGGTAAAAATCAATCACATTTTATTTACAATTTATGAAAAACAAATATATTTTCTTTTAAAATAAGTAGTTTTCTATCAGTATATAATTTAGTAACCATTTCATATTATAAAAATACCTAAAACATTATAATTATTGTATAAAAATGTTTCCGCTTTAAAAAAAATTAGCATTTGATAAACTTCAACTGCAATGCATCATTTTGAGTATAAAAACAACTTAATACTCTAGATGATGATTACATACTACTACTAGTGGCTACGAAATGAAAGTAGTATCTAATACCAGTCCTGATAATATTAATAATCAAGTCAAAACTCCAATTAAATCTCTCTATCCCAAAAAGAATCAGTGACTATCATACGACACTTGCTAATCATTTCATACACGAATACATCTACACCGAATCCTCATATTTTCCTACTTCTATGTGGATAGGCGAACTATTTCGTAGTCAATTTGTTCAAATCTTTCCCTATTTTCATCCACAATATAAAAAGAGTACATGAAAAAAATGATTACTATGTATATTCTCAGATAGAGTAAGTTTAGAGCTAACATAATGTTTAAGTGAACTACTTTCTAAATCCGTTGACAAGTAATATCAGGTAGTAAGCAAAATAATAATTATTAGTTTTGCTAAGTGCATTTGAGAATAAACTAAAAATTAATAGGCTTTAGTTAAAACTTCCTTTTATACGTAAGTTTTTAATTTTTGGAGATAAAAAACATTAACAATCTGGAAATGAATAAATATAGCTTCCATTATATTTCTTTGACTAAGATTCCTTTTTAAAATGAATTTAACAATTAACCATACAGCTACCATACAACTAATGCCCGTAGTTTATCAAATGAAAGATTAATCCTAAGATCCATTGATAAAATAGCTTACATTTACAATAATTTTATCTATGCCTATATAAGCTACTCAAAATATATCATTAGCTTTATTTAGAACTGTAGGTACATAATTTAACCTAACAAACTCCATCGGACGCGTAGAATATCAAATATTTCTTTTTTTAAAGTACTTTGACTTGAAACCCTAACAAGATAATCTAGAAAATGACCCCTATAATATCTTCCTTTACGGAAATGAAAGATGACATCACTTGTCCCTAAAGTATTATTTAACGATTTCCTCTCTCTCCATAGTTTGTTTGGCCTATACACGAAGCAAACTTACTATCGCTAGTTGAACAAAACAATGTTTATACTTAATAATGTTTCAAAATTGTTAATATTTTTAAATAAAGCAACTTATATAAAATTTATGAATTGAATTTGAATACAGACTTCCTATTTTAGTCACTGTAAACTGATGATGACAAATTCTTTTATTAGATAGGTCTGTCTATACTATGCAAATTCATAATGAAAATTGAATGAGAAAATAAAGTTAATCAATATGTTTCTTTTTACATGAAAAACATGACTAGCTAACTATGTCTAAGGAAGTGCAACAGACTTGAATCTAGTCATCATAAGTTTATTTTTTTAAATCATTCTTTTAAAATTTGCATACCGATAAATAAATGAGCTGAAACAGAAATTTTCGTATACAAAGCATATTATGTTAAAATTGCACACTGCCAATGTTTGTATTTAATGCTACCGATAGAATATTTTTACTTGACAAAACTGTATTTTAAAAATGATAATTTACAGCACAATAATAGTTCCAGCATTGCTCCAGTTTGTGTCCAAATAGTTTTTAAAATCGTTTTCTAATCACCTTTAAATTTGTTATCTCAAGTTTTAAACTACAATAATGCCGATGCAAAATGTACTCTCTGTCTATATTTGTACAACTAATGATTGCCTTTATCGTAAGGAGTGAAATTTATTACTTCTGATAATTGTGCTATTCCAGTTATAGCTACTACCATTAAATCGGTCATCGGTCAGCAACGATATCGTAAAATTATGCCATCAAAGTGTCAGTATACCAAATGAATGAGCAGTAATTCTCAATATAAATTCAAAAAAGTTAAATTCAGTTTCTTAAAAACACATCATAACATTATTTAGTATTCTGGTCACAGTTGGTCAAGCTTCCACTGTATTGTGGAGTGTCAGTCAAACGACAGAGAGAAAGAGAGAGAGAGCATGTTTAGCAACAACTCTTAAGATCCAGTTTCTTGATAAGACGCTTTAGATCAGATCATTGCTTCAAAGTTAATTAGGCGCGATCAAAAATCATGTTTAAACCAAGTTAACATATCTATAATACAGAATCACCTGGAATTATGAGCTTAAACTATCAAAACAAATAAAAATAAAACATTGAGAGACAATGCAGAAAAATCTCAGTGTACTACTATCAGTCAAAATCACTGATACCCAAGCTTCTTATTTGTCACGCAATTAGAATTTAACTAAAATGGCAAATTATTTCAGCAGAAGGTCACTCAGTAACATTCTCAATATACACTAAATGTTAAACCAAAATCGATATTCTGTTGAAACTGAAGTCTGTTGTACTGAGTTTGGATGTCGTTCAAGTTAGCCAACACAGTGAGCCAGCCACTGCGGTATTGCGGTGTGGTAGTTAGCGTTTATAGACTACACCAAGTGAGGCCCACTGGGAATTCAAATTGAAACTAGGAGATAATTTAAATGAGATGAGAGTTCAACAAAAAATAGAGTATACTTTTCATTTGATTTCCATTATAAAATGGTCATTTTTAAGACTGCTGATGTTGAAACAGAACTTTAAGGTTGGTTTATATATTTTTGGCCCAAGATTACATTACAGTCAAGAATAGATAAACTTTTATTTTCAGTTTTGTGCTTCATTAAAATACACAGTAAAGCGTTGAGACCTTAACATTTAAAGGACAGAGACAACGTGCAAATATAATTGTCAAAAACCTCAACATTGTCATTTTTTAAGTAAACAATAAAATATTTGTCACCACTTCTAATCCATTTTATTCTATGGCCAATTAGTTACTACAATGGCTGCTTCCTATGAAAACCAAGTCATAAAATATGTCATAGAAATCATTTGCTCTCAGAGAAACATTTTGTTGAATTTCCATTAAAAGGGGATCCAAAGTTTGTTTTAAAACTGATAATGGTCAATCTGACTCACCTCGTCTGCTCAGAGGCGCCCTTTCTCAGCATCCTCACCGCCACCATCCTGCGGCCCTCCTCCTGGTCGCCATCCTCCGCCACCGTCTGCTCGCTTTCGCCAGGCAGCAACTCGCCCATTACCTCGGCCAGGTGCACGTCGCCGAACTGGCCCCCGCCTAGCCGCTCCACCAGACGCAGCCGGGACAGCTGCACGCTGGGCAAGGGTGGCAGCGGGGATGAGCTGCGAATCGGCAGGGTGGGCCCGGACTCTCCGCTCAGGAGGCAGCCGTTGTTGTTGGTGAGCTGTGAGGAGGTGCTGTGTGGGCCGGAGCTGCTGTGGTTGGATGTAGAGCAGGACTGAGGAAATGCGTAGACTGTAGTACCGGTCATTCCTGAAGTAAAAAAGAACCTTTCCGCTGTAGTACTAAATTTGAATTTCTATTTATAATAAGAAGGTTATCGATCCATTTTTGGCAATTAGAATTTACGTCACAAAGGCCAATTAAGGGAGCGTAAATAATGTTTTCCTCAAAATTTATCAAAAGAAAAAGATTCAATTTCAGAAAAACATACTATTTACTTCTCATTAGACAGATTTCAAATTCTCCTGAACAATCGATCAATATTGGCAATCATTCATTATTATACTGGTAATCAATATCGATAAGTTCATCAATGAATCCTTATTATAAATACATTAAGTAATTCATTCAACACCCTTTTTTGATGTACCTACGTACCGGAATATGAAACTGAATAGAGTTTTAATCTACATGGCTAACATATTACGCACTATAGCAATATACCTGCTCAATATCTACAATTAATTCGATCAGGTAGGCAGGTATCTAAAGAAAAGAACAAAATTCGAACGAATAATACCAAAGCACTCTTTGTTTTAGCAGCTACAGTAGTTACATTAGTAGATGAAATATAATAGTTCATAAAATTTAGCGAATAATAATAATAATATATCATCATATTGTTACATCACTCCACAGTTTAATTAATGTATCCAATTCACTGTTAGAATTTCGCCCAAATCAGACCGAATTGTTATTAAATAGATACAAATTGACGACCAAACTCCAATATTTCATTGCAACCACGACATAATACCACCAAGTATATTAGTGGATATTCATCCTGATAAAACAAAAAAATATTCTCTGCAAAATATGGCGTTGTATGTATACCTAATATTATTAGCTTGCTATGTCATAATATTAAATTTCAAATGCTTAAAAATTGGGTTAAAAAAAAGATTTAAAAGCGTGGATTATTGCCTAAATGCAGCTGAAACTTAAACGCCTTAAGTTGAATTATTTTTTTAGTTTTTCAGTTGTTATCTATTGCAAATGGAATTCTAACTACACAGGTGACGGACGACCACATCATTGTAAACTACAAATATAAGTTAAATTAGCCACCTATAGTTGTTTTAATATTCAAACAAAAAATGTCATCCTTCAATAAAGACAAAACTCTGGGAAATCTTTGACAAAGATATCCTACAAATTCTACTTACTAACAGAGTGCTGCGACTTACAGGTTTTAAATTTTTAATTATAAACAAGAGAGGACTAGAGAGTTAGACTTCCTGTCAGCAACACGACAAACGCACGGACTTGATATTATTTTTGTGCTGGAATCCATACCAATATATCATGGCGGGCATACATTTCACAGAGACCGGGGCTCCACAGTACATATCAGTAGGGGGAAGTCACATTATCTTCATGTTCGCTGAATTCCAACCCCTCTCTACTGAGTCATGCCTATAGCTAGTCCCTGCACTCACAATGAACTGAGCAACTAAAGAAGCCATATATTGTTAATAATAGTTTCGTAATAAATCATTAATGATAATAATAATATGCGTCCTACCCATAGAACTAGTTCTGTGGTCCTATCATGTATGCAAGTATGTAGACATAACTATGCAAGACAAGTTGCAACAGTTAGTTCCTTGGCGGTTAATCACTAGATATTATTAGATTAGATTAGGATATCATTACACACTACCACTAACTACATATTATATGGAACCGACACAGATAAGTCACCAACTCCTTTTTTATATTATCATAATTAATAATAATCATAAGACTAATAATATCATAGAGAGACCCATGAGTCTAATGTTTACTCTTCTGTCGCATATCCATCATATTTGATAAAATAGTGTTACATGAAACCAAGATAAATAAAGTATTGTAACTACAGACAGAGAAATCGGGCATACCACATTTTACTAAATAATTTCAATTATAAATTTAATAATGGATATGTATTATTGATCTATTAAAAAAAACATTGACAGCATGTTATTATTTACTTCAATATTTGTTGATAAAACGGCACAAAAATGTAAGTTTGTTATGATAGGGTTGGATTGTTATTATAACTTTTTATTTTCTTTCTGATTATATTACAAGGGTCACTGGCAAACAGACAATAACATTTCAAAGTTTATTGTTATAATAATCCCTTTTTAATATACATTGTATTAGGTTCTGTCACGTATAGAAATTATTGATACATCGAATTATACTGATATAAAAAAGATCCAAATAATCGAACAAACGGATTAAAATGTAATGAAATGTCAAGATCAAACTGATATTAAGTTACGAAAAGTCAGTTCTGAGAAAAAACATGACAACTATGTACAACGCTGAGAATAAGCAACTCTAACGCGGGCTGATTTCTTACAGATATCCGGAAAAGTTGGGTAAAACACAATAACAAATTCGACACTAAATTTGTACCGCTTTATTATAATAAACAACAAACCAATTTTCCATTTTCGTTTTCTTTGACAAAACAAATGTTAATACCTACATGGTTGTTTTCCCCATAAATTAAATATAGAGCCTTTATTTGACCCAATTTGATTAACATTCAATTCGCAGAAAAATTAAATTTATTTAATTATACTGCAATTAAACACAAGCCCAAATAAATCAACAGAAACAATTATAAACTTAAAGAAGATCTTTTTCTTTTAAATAACGCATAAAAAGGAAACACTATTTAATTATCTAGCGAATCTATTTAATTGTCTTATACACAACCCTCAAAATAAGCCCTAAAAAGATTCTCAGCATGACCTAATAATCGAAAAGTGTTGCAACTGTGAAGATAATTACGCTGCTAGTTTTTTTTTCAAATGCCAACTAAAAATTTAACCGAAATGAAGCATACAGACATTACCTACTATACAAATCAGAAAACATGCAAATTATATAAAATCTAAAATCAACATAGATAAATACAGCTTGAACTTACATAGCTAACTCATCTAACAATCGTATTTCACTTATTTTTTGTAAACAGAAGATAATTACCAAGAATTAAATTCAAATACAGGCTCGTCTAATGGGTATCCTAGCCAACAATCATATCTTTCAGCTCCCCACAAACAACCAATCTAGAGTAGCCACCCCCCCCCCCCCATGGACCTTCCACTGAATAGAAAACGTCCAAGCATGGACAAACAAAAGCAGCTATTTATTCATCACAAATCAAACCGACCAGAAAACTGAACATGTTTCTTCTAAGACAACTCAAAATGTAGCATGTAGCAGGCCAGCAAAATGACACAAGTGGGCAATCATTTTGTTTTCGAAAACTAAAATTGTCATCCCACACAATCTATTCTACTCATTTCGAAGGCATGACTCAGTTTTTATACTTTTATAATAAAAAAGGTATGTACAATTTTAATATTACAAAACAATCAACACTTGGACTGACTTAACTAGTTGTGTCTAAGTTAGATAACTTTTGCCTTATCTAATTGTCTACAATGAATCAGCAAATGTTTTGTTACTCTTCATTCACTGAATATTTTTTCGGACTTTTGCTGTCAAAATATCAGAGCAGAGAAAAACGTTTAGTTAATATATTTCTACAAAATAAGAATGCAACACAGAGCGTATTCATCAAATGACTAGATGCAACCAACTAATAAATAATTTATTGATAACCAGAAAACAAAAAAAAACAAGATATTAAAAATTATTACGTGAAAAACTGCCATTTCAGTTCTGCTCGACAATCCTGTGTAGTATGGAATAATAATTTGTTCTTTTACTTGCTCAGATTTGAATTAATTAGCTCTTTTTCCCCGAATTGATTTTAACCTCCATGAACCAGGAACCTACGGGCACAAAAAAGCCCATCCACCAGAAGAAAAAAACACTTTCAAACCCCAACCAACAACTATATTCGAATAGGATCAAATGACGGAAAGAAGAAAAAATCAGTCATGCAGAACGGGGAAACTTTAAGGATGCTTTCTCTTCCGTAGTATGACGTAGACAGGTCGTATCTTTTTCGAATGTTTTTCGATCCACTAGTGAGCAAGTACTTACACAAATTATTATATACGAGAATAAATACCAGCAGCAATTTAGTTCTAGCTAGGTCGTTTATCAAAATGAAACACATGAGTAGTTCATAAATTATTATCTATCGAATTTTATATTGCAACTCTTTCTCCGCTTTCTTTTAGCAACTAACTGATCTATATAAAGTACCTTAAGCAAAATTATAGAATATTGTTCAGCACTGCAACAGGTTCAAAAGTGGGCCAATTGAAATGTATTTCTTGACCTTTTTAACAGTAAAAATAGATCAATAATGAAAATGATATGTATCGGTGTCTAGTTAGAAAATTCAATAATAATTTTGAATATGACGTTTGTATCTGATATTACTGGGGGATAGGACACAACGGTCAGAGGAGCAGCATTTTAATTAGTCAACCCCACAAAATGACCCAGTACTCTAGCCTATTATTTTAGTATAAATTAATTTAATATTGTCTACAAAATAGAACCATTTCAACTAAGATGGTGACGTAATAGCCAATGTCCACGACCATGTCTGCTACACACAATCAACTCAACACCCGCTGACTCCCAGAAATCAAGCAGTAGGCATATTATTCAATTAAATATCAATCACTTCAATACTCTTTTGGTTTCAAAAACGGCGCGATCGAGTTGCAGCAGCTGCTGTGCTAAGATAACATTTCCATAATAATTGTACAGAATTGCTGGTGGTCTAGCTGTCCGTCCCGGTGTAGTGGCTTCGTGGTTTCAGTTAGAGCAGGAACAATTCTGTGAAATAGATAAGTGACGCTTTTAAGAGTCTCTCGCATAATATTATGATGTCATTTACACAAATGGTGTGACCTTGCATGTGTGGATGTGAAACAATTACCCATTTAGCCAAGAAAGTATTATGTAATAGGCATGCATCTCTATTTATTTACTTCTATTTCCAACATGGTTTTACACAGCCGTTTTTGATTGACCATTAAAAGTCTAGCTGGTTTCAATAATACACAGTGAAGAATGGGTAGATTTCCACATATATACAGCAGTAAAAACATTGTCAAAATAAAATATCATTTTCTATATTCAACCCAGAAGGATTCTATGATATATATTTTATATATTATTATCCCAAATCCTCTCTTGACTGTGGTTAAACTACACATTTTGAAAACTGAATCTGCATAAAACTACATCAGAAAAGGCACGAACGAAAAAACATAGGTAGTTGTATTTAAAATGGTTAGATCCTTAATAAGTTAAGAACACATCATTTCAGTCTCAGCATTTGAAAAAAATATATTTAGCATATTGTATTTTATTACTATGTACATACACAGTTCTCAATATGATGTTAGAATTACACAAATATAAAGCCATACAGTATTCTACAAAATGTAGAAAAAGCTTTTTACCCTAATGAGTCATGCGTGATTCGACTTTTAAGCCTTGAAATCAAATTCCTATTGTATTAAGAGCATCCTATTTCAATGAATATTATTATGTACATATAATGTAGATTCAGTCGAAACTAGTAACCGATATTTCATCTTATCATATTTCAATAATTATATATAAATTAATACTATATTATTGATATAATATCAGCGTTGATAGATCTTTCGATTGATTAATAATATAATGACTATTGTAAAGATGATCATCAAAATGTAGTTAAATCATATCACCTCAAATAGGTAGGTATATCACGATACAAAAAAAACGTCAAAGTTAGAGCATCGTCATCAAATATAAGGAATTGAAAAATATGATTAAAAAACGGTATCTCTCAAGGTCTAAAATTAGGGCCCCTAATGACTGGTCATAATAAGTACTACCTACCGAAGTCCACGCCTTTGTAGAATACATATAAAAGAACAGTAGCAATTTAAATCTACATAATTTTGTTTATAAAAGTCTATAGGCAGTAAAGTATTCAACATCAGAAAACCTGAGAATTATCTTCTATTTTATTTTATGTCATCAAAAAATAAATTGTTTAGTTCTCTAAACAGAAAGAAAATATTTGCAATCACGTCATCTTCGAAATAATAATTTATTTAATGAAACTGACCGGTCTAGTCAACACCAAGACACATCCATCAAAGTCGTTAGACCATGTCCACGTCGTTGTTCAAGCATCCCCATCCATTTACAAGGGAGGCGAGTCAACTGAGAATATGAAATCGGTGGTGACAGCCACATGCATGAATTATGTATCCCAGCAGACCTCGCACCATGCATAAAGGTCACTTAATCAAACACACAGTCAAACATGTGTTGAAATCCACCCGGTCAAACTAATGTTCTCACGGTGTTAGACTATTTATGAATTTTAATTATTAATGACCCGTGACCTGTTTCTCTCCTTTCTAGGTGTTTTTTCTGGATAAATGCCATTAAAAAGCAAATGAAACAGAATATTCGAAACATGCCATAAAGCCAGTGACTAATTGGAAGACATAAATCATCAAAACAATCAACTTCTGTTTAAATTATTAATTGAAAGGCTTCCGATTGATGAAAATGTCTTCTTCTATTGTCCGAAAATGAGAAGATTGATGATTACCAACAAGCTGTTGTCGACGTAGTTGAATTAAACAAGTTCATTATTTTTTACATAATATGTGCACATGTATAACAAAATCCATTTCATATTCGTTTTTTCGATCCCATAGCGACTTTCTGTAGCCATGGATCCCATAATAAAGCAAAGACTAAGTAGGTAATAATAAAATTAATTTAATTAAAATAATAATACCTAATGGTACAATAAGTTTATAGTCGCATTTTTATAAAGTCAGGAAGTACCCTAGTTATAATGCAAATATGAGAATCATGGTATTATTCGATCCCTTTTATAAAATTTGAACTTTATAATGTTAAAGAAATGGCTAGGCCTCTACTTATATCAAGACACTTTAAGAAGCAAATATATTGGGTTTGTTTGTGAACTAACACCAGTGTCGGTGTTATTGTATATTTTTAATAGAATTAAACGATTGGAAAATAATATAGTCCAATTCATCTGGACTTTGGCAAGTTCAATTGAAGGCATATCAGCTTAGTATACCGCCAAATTTAAACTACATTGGAGAATATCTTCTCTTCCTAAGTCTAGTAACACCAACACCACAGATTTAGTCCACAATACAAATTCACCCTTTTATTACTAACATTTAACAAAAATCAATGATTCCAGTAAGTACCCAAATTAACAAAAGCTATCACTTCCTATATCTTTTCGTTGGACAAAATCGTTAGGTCCATAAGAAAAGACTGTCAGTTTTCTTCCTATAACTTCCTAATCAATAGCCCTATTTGCTAGTTCAGTCCAGAGTTTTGCCGGACTCACCTTGGATATTGATATTAGTTGGGATCTTGGGAGTGTTCATCGGAATCTGGACACACAAACCAGGTACAGCACCGCCAGCGTAACAGGCCCTGAGGTCAGAGGTCATGGGGTTCGCAATAATCTGTAGGGCCGGGGAACCTGTGGGCGGTCCGCCGTAGAGGTGGTGGTTGGGGGTGGCCTGCAGACCCGAACTGTGGTAGACAACAGAGGGGGCGCAGGTGGCTGAGGGCGCGTGGGAGATGTTGTAGGGAGCACAGTTGTAGGATTGGCAAGGAATGGAAAAGAGACTGGTGCTGGCATATTCGGTGCAGACTAGGCCTGAAATACGACAAATTAAATTAAATAATAGACAACAGAAAATGTAGTCAGTAGAATCGATCATATAAGCTAAAGAGTCCAATACTTTACTTAGGTGAGGTCTCCAGAATGTCAAATATAGAAATTATTTATCCCTTGAATAAGAATACACACATAGAATCGATTATTTTATGTAGAAATTGTAAGCATAATTTTCAAAACTATTGGTAATGTATATAAAGACAGGTAATAATATTTTACAAAATAATAATTTCAACTACATTGAAATGCCTACACAAATTTTGATTTTTTTACATATAGCAATAAAATGTAGAAGTCTGTTTATGGCTACTCTATATAATCTAAATCCAAAGAGTAATAAATGACTATTCTGTGATCTAAATGATTTTAACTTTTTAAAAAATCATGCATAATTGGATGATGGTATTTCAATATATCTCTGAATAAATAAGTGTTAGTTTTTTTTTAAATGAACAAAAAATGTCATGTAAGAATGTTAAATGTGAACTAGATATAGGTGGTTATTACTTTTAATAACAGCAGCTGAAAGAAATATTCAGTAAGAGCAAGCAATATGGATGATAAAAATCAACAAATGGTTCGAAAAACTTCCCCCGAATGACTCAGAACTGCTATTAAATCTAGAAACCTTACAAGTTTGTTTATTTTACAATTTGTAAATATTATATCTGCTATTTTTCAAGATAAATGTAACGAGAATCACTTGTTAAAATTTCCATAATTAATTGAAATGTAACAACCTAATTTAAAAAGCAGTATTTATGACTTGCCACATGAATGTCGGTATATTAGTGATTAACACATTGAATGTGCAAAATTGTTTTCATCACAAAAATTTCTATTATAGAATTTCAAGTTGGCCCAATATGCGTCAAAAAAACATATCCACACAGCAGACTTATTGTTTGCAGATAGGAAAATAGTTTCTACATATTGATACCTCAAGACACATTTTAAACGAACCAGGGTTCAGTTTTTAGTTTTTAGCATTTAACTTTTCTTTATACTAAATTGTTTTTTTAAGAATCATTTACCAAAACCATCATTTGTTCATATACAGATCCATACAATCAATAAAATAATATTCTTGCTTGTAAGGTTAACAAATAAATATACATTTAAATACCGTAGCTATATCAAATTATGACCTATTTCAAAGACATAAGTCGCTAAAACAACAACACTTTATAGTCGAATTCGGAAAATAACAATAATATTTCCCTTTGCATACTACTTCTTGTAGCTGAAGTTAGCAAATGAAACTATCGACTTTTATGGCCTCATTTAGCCTCTAAATTACAATCCAATATACGACCAAATTCTTAATCACAGAAGAAATAAAATTTTATGTCCACTGGACTTTTGAAGACTCTATGCTGGACAGAGTTCATAAAGTTAGTGTCTTGTTGAAGCAACACATTAAGAGATATATAACAATTAATCGCACCTTCAATTCGTTCAATGGGACACATACCATAAGAATGCGGCATCATGTATTACATTTTAATAAAAATAGATAAACAAATCAATTTCAATAAATAGTATTAACAACTCCATTCCATAAAATAAACAATTTACCATTAAACAAACTGTTAAAATAATTATTCAGTTACAAGTATGGTTTGTACTTTTATAAGTTTGCCATTTTGTGTGAATTGACTAATTGCATTCTTCAACACAACATTTCCGTATAAACCTCTTTTTTCAAACTTAAAAGACTATCATTTGTATTTCAACTATTTCTATATTTTATTTATTTTAAGCGAAATATAATTTGAAACAACACATTTATCAAATTATGTATCTATATTTATGTATGCATAACGGGCTAATTAATCTTTACAAAAATACTACATGGAGTATTCTGTACGTGTTGGTCACTAGTCTATATAAATTTCATGTCCAAGCACTGAACATGTAACATTTTAGAAAGGAGTCTTTATGACTAATCAGATATTTACACTGGCCTTCGGTCATAATTAATTAATTTTACGCTTGAAGCTTTCACATCAGAATAATTTTATTCCGATCTTTCTTCTATAATATGTAAACTAATATGCGCAAAAAATCGTGAAAAACACGGACAACACAAAAAATAATGATAAGTAGTCTAATTTCCATTGCATATTCGTATCCGGCTTCAAGTATATGAATTGCAGAGACGTATAGCTATGTTTCTATAGTCTGGGTAATTGTATAAAAGATAGTTTGAGGCGGAAAATGAGATTAGAGTGAAATATGGACATGAAACTAACAATTACTTAACAACACTTTTCGTTATTTAAAACTAGACTTAATCTGGACTTAGGACTTACTTAGTGGTCGACATTTTGTTTACCACCCGGTACTCAATAATTTATTCGCCGTCAATTTAAAAAACGACTACTACACAATTAAAATTTGTTTTCTATGGCTTTTTAAAACAGATGTTTTATTTTATTTTTTGCGTTAAAATAACAGCAGCACAATATGACAGAGTAGTATAATTAATTAATATTAAATAAAATTAATCATTTACTTGATATTGCAATGTGTAACCTGTATACGATACCTAGGAAGGTGACCGTGTTAATAATACCCAAAAAACAATAAGAGAAAAAGAAATACTTTTTTGGTTTATAACTTTTTTAAACTAACTTTCAAATCAGACAACTCAGTTCTTCCAATAGTTAGTGGCTTCTCTATCTCCAACTACCCGCTCTCTTTTATAAATATTTCCTATATTATGTTCAATTTGTTCGAGAATAAATAATAATCATTAAGTTGAAGATACGCCGGTGAACTTGAAATATAGATCCAGTGGGTACTTTATATTGATGAAGATATCCGACAGATCCCTTTTTAATTACCTAACGACTCAGAAAGTCAAAACGAACCTAAATAGTTACCGAGAAACACAAAAAGGACGACACAAAATTCTTACAACATTACAGAAAAAATAACACAACCACTATACTTCAAAATTATCGATTTGAAATTCCTCCTAACAAATTAATAGAGCAATACGTTACTCTGTTATCACTGATCAATTTTATCTATATGAAATTATAAACCGACAGAAAATCTAGGTGTTCTAATATGAGGAACATGTTTCATTCCATGTAGTGAGTGGTGTAAGTAATGCAGGCCAACCCCAAACTAGAGACTTGAATGGATCAGTTGAAGCCTGGAATCAAACATAAAACTTATAAAATGCGGATAGGAAAAGTAATGTGATTCTAAAATCGATAAGTACCACCATAATTTACTTTTTATTGCCTCTAATTATAATGAGTGGCCGCCTCACCAAGTAACCGCTAATCATTTGTGATTTTTATTAGTGCACACAGGCCTATATCCCTCCTCAAAAATACCACCACAAGTCAACAGAGAAATATTAAAATAGGATTACTTTTTTATGTTATTACTATTTCAATATTTTTTAAGCATGTAATTCAAAATGAATATCTAAATGCGTAACCTCAATTCAACTCGCGAACAATTTAACTAATTATTATAAAAGATAACTAAAACAAGTTTTAGGAAATATTTTTGCCGAGAATAATACCTATTCCTCAGGTAAGAAGAATATTGCATGTTATCATTTCAATTGTGAGCTCCGTATGGGGGATGATAGACTCCCAGTTTGAGAAGAATCAATATCTGCCACCTTAACATGAAATGGATGTCTCAAATGCCCAAAACCACTCTCACTAAAAGCTATTTTACTTCACACATCAGCAGCAAGCAAGCAACATAGAGATGAATTCCAGTTGTGGAAAAGATATAGACAATTAAAGACTACATATCCTATTTCAGAATATGCTTGACTTTTGCTTTTCATCAAAAACATGTAGCACCTAACCTAATGTGATAATATTTAACAATAATTTCAAATTATCATTATTTTCAAGATAAATCAACAACTAAAAAAACAATATAGGCATATCTATTTCTACTCAAAATAGTTAAAGTATGAAATTATTTTTTAGTAGAAATATTTTACTTTAGAAAGGAAAAAATTGGCTTGCAAAAAAGTCTTAATCAGTGGAAAGGTCTAATATAATTGAACCAATAGTTTTGTGACAATTGATGTTGATTATCCTCCATTTTCTATACTTAACTACAAATGATCGGGTTTAATTTACTATGAGTGGACAATTCTTTATGACACATTTCACCAAGCGTTGGTGGCACAATCTTCATGTTCTACTATTTCGATATTTATTTGTCAAAATATATCAAACAAAAATTAAATAAAAAAATATTTATAAACAAATTGCTTTATAATAAGTTTTTTCTGCATAGAATAAACAAAAAAGAAATCGTTTATTATAAAAATACATTTCTATAGCTCTCTATTCTGCGCGTAAAATAAAACCATAACCAAAGATCCATTTCAAAGTTACTCATAACATAGACTCATGACTCTGTGCTAATGACTATCTTCCCAATAAACAAGAAATAAATAAAAAATGTAGAATAAATCTTTACTGCAGAAAACAAAAATAAACAAAATATGAACATTAGGTTCCAATTACTGCTAAATAAAGGCGACAAAATGCTGCGGTCAATTACCAAACCAATAATGTAGGCAACGAACCCGAAATACAACAAAAATATCTCTGTTTACTAAAAAATATCCAGTCCAAAATAATAAATAGGTAGACAATATATTTTATAAAATCATGCAACCTCCAAGAACCCGCGTCGGGAGAGGCAAGTCATTAAAAAGGAAGGCCACGCAGCTAGCCTCCGTGTACCTAGAAAAACAAACCACATTTTATTTAGAATGTCAACTATAATCAATAGTTTAATGACTTTCTTGGTGGAAACAATTTGAAACAATTATAACATATTAAATCGCGACAATAAGCTAAAAACAACACGACCACCACACTCTTATCCTGTCGCATACCTACACATGCACTAACATTGTTGGCAGAATTATCATTTACTAAAACAAGAAAATTCAGTTTGGAAAATAGTGTAAGAAATAGAAATTACAATATCAGCGCGCATTCTTCCACCTTATCCCTTGTGCACGAGCAGGAGGTATTAATGAATGTTTTTAACAGGAAATCATTTGTCCCCAACTACAAGACGAGATACAATCTGAACACATTGTAATAATAAGCATGACTCATTAGATTTATGCGATATCTACCACCTAAGAAAGAAAAGTTTCCCCATTCCACCACCCGCCCCCCCCCATTCTCCTCTAGAAAATAAAGATCTGCTGAACAGAAATCGTGTCTTTATTAAAACACAGTTGACATGATTTAAATTAGCATTCAAATACTTTACAACATTGTTTATAAATAATAACAGCCTTGCCATGATAATTGTGGTTGTGTATTCTATTACGTTGTGCATAATTATTACCCAGTTTTAAACCATGATAAATTTAAAAATGCTTTAAGTCTTTTAACTAAATCAAAACGTTTTCAGCATTATTAAGTGAAATGTGTTATTATAGATTTTTTTAAATGTAAAACAGAAGCAAAATGCTTCACGATCATAATTTACTTTCTTTCTAATGCATTCAAGAACCAAAATAAATTAACATTATAAAGAAATGAATGGTACACAGATAGAACATAATTATGTACTTATATACTTTTTTTTAGAAAAAAATCTTTAGAAAATACTTAAAATTGGAAAAATACTAAAATGCATGATACAGATAAACATATTGTAAAATCGCAAAAGAATCGCTACTAGGCTATGTGATAGAACAAAAAAGCTCAGGTTTCAGTTTGGCAGCAAGTCTGTAAGTTAATATGCGATCAAGTAGGAGAAAATATAGGCAATGGATTCAGAAACATCAGTGGGATAATAGTCATTCAGTAGGTACTGAAGATACTAGCGTGGGGATTTGTAGGAGATCAGTTTTTTGGCGTGTCGTTTGTCATTATATTGAATACATTCGACCCCAAAGATTAGCCAGAATAGCTAATAGTTAAATATTTTATTATACGCAATAAAGACCCAAAGTAGACGATATGCAAAAAACTGAAATACATATACAAACTCGCAGAATAGCTGGTACTATGCAAGTCTCTTAAATAATATATGTGGAAGCATAATTATATCATCATTTTCAGATTTGGTTGACTCAATTATAATGATTCAATTCGTTAATTCAATCCTATTATCAAACAGTAATTCTATAATACTACTACTCCAACCCTGTAGGAATAAGTAGTATCTACCTTGTTGATATTTAATAATAAGCAGCAAAGTCTCTCGGATGGATACTTTCTTGTCATGTAAAAAAATATTTGCCACAAGAGAGATAACCTAACAGATGAATAAAATATCCAAACAAAAACACTGTAGGCAAAGGAAAGGGCTGACTAGCAGGAGGAATATGTCAAGTAAATATTCGCCAAAATCACGAACAAAACTTGGGCAAAACTACTACATGTATTGTTACTTTGAATTTGATTAACAAATCCTCCCTAGACAGAAGACAATACCACATACATACACTACACAAAATACCAGTCGCTTCTCCTGATGTTACTAAAGACAATATTACCAGGCTCGAATAGTAACAAGAGTTCTTCAGCCCAGGTAACACAAGACAAGTAGCAGGCAGCCATAGTACAGTGTCTCCTCTAGGATCAAGAAGACAAAGGAGACGAGCCAACTGTACCGACAAATTGAATGAATGAATGAATGGCTGATGAGGATAATTATGTCATGAAGATGTTTTAATGAAACAAAACCAATATGGATGCCAGCTATGACTGTATTATTATAGACTGCAATGTTAGCATCTTTTTAAATGTCAAAATTATAAAAACAACAAGAGTTAATCCTTTTGAAATATCCTACCTGTCATACAAAGCTCTTCCTTTTCTAAAGAAATGAGTAAAGGTATGTCAAACTATCATCATTCCAAGTCAATCCCCTATCCAAACAAGTATTGTTGTTGCATTTTAGACAAACTAAAATAATTAATTTAATTTTCTCAAAGAAAAATTGGAATATATTTAAATTCATTAATGTTGCATTTAAGAGCCAACTGAACCACTCAATTAATCCACAACGTATTGTTCGATGACCTTACCGCGGCAGTATCATCGTTTCATAAAATTTTCCACAAAAACGTGGATGATGAATCCACAGATTAAATATTTATAGATGAATCAGCCACACCATCCGGTTTAGTTTCTATGTAAAACAAAACAAAAAACAATCACTGGAACTAGAAGGTACCAACAACCCTCCACCCTCCACGGTCTAGTTTTCAACAAACAACATGCCAGGCATTGAATATCGCATTCCAAATCAGACTTCGGTATTTGATTGTTTGTTTGTTTGTTTGTTTTCTTTTTAATAATAATAAAAAAAATAGGGAATTTTCTCTCTATTGTCGTCTCGCCATGAGTACACAGTTGACATGACGTAGAGTAGACTTTTCTCCAACAAAAAATAATAATTTAATCTGTTTGAGTATCTACAGAGATTACCTGCGTGTGATTAGCTCTTGTTGGAAACTTCAGGTGCAAATTGCTACCTTTATGTGGTAAACTTGGACTATCATCACAGATCTCTTGGCATATGTGGAGCGGATCTCGGTTTTTTGTTTCTTTCATTATTTTATTAGTAATCATTTGGCTCTGATTATATCTAACAGACTAACTACTACCCCCGACATTGAAAGCTTTCGCTTAAGACGATTAAAATTGTCGATAGAATTCAAACGAAACCACCTATATATTTTTTTATTTTCATTATTCAAAATGGATGAGTCAGAATTCAATTTTGTAAACAATTATTGACGATTTTTTTTAAATGCTTCACTAACCACACTTGAAATAAATAGAAACCGTCTTCCTTATGATGTGATGCAGGGATCGATTAAATTGAAATATAAGATAACTAAGCCTGACAACATATTAGGATAATTTTGTACTGTTTTATAAATTTAAGTAAGCTATTTTGTTGTAGAATTTTAATTATATTTCTATTACCTACTAGGTGGTAAATAGAGAAACCATATGATATCAAAAATGTATTTACTCTGTGATTAAGTGGATAATACATGTCACACAGATTCACAGATAGTGTCAAAATGTTACCAGAGATTTCTTTGTCGTTCCGTTTCAACGTGTCATATCACCAGTTATAATGTCAGACATAAAGAGATAATTGAAACGCTAGTAAACAAGCAAGGGACACGTTACCATTAATAAATGTTATATTGTAAATTCTGTAATTTTCAGCATTAATTTCTGTTTAAGAAATATTAATTACTTATTCAATATCAGCTTTGGAAAAAATGGATAATGGTTTGGTCACGATATACCTACGATCAATGGCTTGCAGTGCTGAGCTTGCCATTAAAAAAATAATAATTTAATGTTTAATTGCAGATGATAATAATTTGGGTTCTCATGTAATTTAATGGATGATCAAAGTTTGCACTGAAAGTCGAAATTCAACCAAATAAAAATGTAGACACCACCAGTTCAAAGTACATCACTGAGAAGGTATGGTAAAGAAAGCTAGGTGTTTATATTACGATATGAATACGTATTTTGTCTAGTTTACATTATTGCGTTCATGTCAATGAATTGTGTATTTTATTATGACAATACCTACGTCCTAAGAAATGTCTGGTAAATTACATCAGATACCAAATTAGCATTTATTGTCACAATTCTACAGAGCAATAAATGAATGCATACAGGCGCGGATCTAGCTTTCAACAGACGGGGGGGGGGGTCGGGTTTACAAGGGG